>OZ038379.1:109651767-109756767 GCA_964036045.1 Eutreptiella sp. 'Long Island Sound 2002' | reverse complement strand
CAGCAGCGGCCAGGCCGCAGGTTCGGCCCCCAGCGACGACGTGGCTAGCCTACTTATAGCATTGGCCCGCGCGTCACCCCCCGGACCACTCAGCATGCAGCTCCTCTGCCCTCCTCGCCTGTAGCCGACCGGACTGGCGCCCCCCAGGGGTAAGCCGGTACAGTGGTGAGACCACCGCATACTCTTCGCTACAACCCCACGCAGTACCGCTGTTGCCACGCCGACGCCACCTGCGAGCCGCCACGACACGCACCAGCGCAACCACAAGGCCATGGTAAGAGGTTAGACTATATACATGCCCTCAGGCACGGTCCCTCTAGTTTGTTAACGGGGCCAGGGGATGCCCCCGCGCTCCCCCTGAGTTGTTAGAGGGGTCAGGGGGACACCCCAGTACCGCCATGCAACCCCGTAGCGCCCCCACTGTACGGCCCTCCAGTACCACCGCGTACCCTCACCATACGGTCCCCAGTACCGCTGCGCATACCCCCAAGACGCCAGTACACCGTCATCTGGAACTTCCCCGCTGCTCCCCCACTGTACGGTTCCCCAGTACCGCCGCGTACCCCCACCGTACGGATCCTAGTACCGCCGCGTTTACCCCCAAGACTCCAGTACGCCGTCACCTGGAACTCCACGTGCCCCCCGTGAGTGCTCCTCCCAGGCTGCCACGCCGTCTCCACGACGCCCGCCATACTCTCCCCCTGACGACCCCACTGTCATATCCTTCTACGCACACATCTTCGCCCCGTCGCCGCTCCCGGGGCCTGCAGGCTGACCCCGCAACCCCGTGTAACACTCCCAGGGGTCGCCGCGACGCCGTAACCCCCAGACAACTCCATGCACCCCCGGTGTACCCCGAGCAACCACTCCCAATACTGCCGTAGCCGGGCCGCCAGTAGAGACCCCGGTGCCATGGGAATACCCTACAGGGGTTTGGGCCTTATTACCCTGGTCGGGACGACCCATGACACCTCATTGTTGTATGCGGCGACCCGGGGCAGGCGGGTGAAGCATCCCTGTCCGACCCTCATGCACGGGGGCAAAACGGCTCACCATCAGGCCGGCACGACTTGTCACATCGCGTTGGCCGTCATACGCCGCCTGCCAGTACCGCACAATCAGGCCGTGAAGGCACTGCTTCTCAGGCGCTACCCCCTCCGCTGCGTCCAGCCTAGGGACGGTAGTTGGTGCACCCACAATTCCCAACCCCATCAATCTGCACCCCCGGCCCCCACCACGCCGTCACCATTTCCTCCGCGGTGCCACAACCAGAGTATCCGTGAGTCGCCCTCCAGAGCCGCCCACCACAGCATCAGGGGCAGGGCCGCAGACGGCGCTCCAGGGCACCGTACCCCTTCCACTCGGACGCTCTTCAGGCCACCCTGGATAGTCTTCCAAGCACTAGAGGACATCTGCCCTGAGTGCCGCAGTGCCCACCTCACCTTAGGCCATTCCCTATCGGCACGCTCCTTACATGTCCCGCACAGCGGGATGGAGGCACACTGATGAACCCAAACCGACACCGTTTCCCCGCACCCGTGGCATCGCTGCGGAAGCACAGACCGCGACGGAACGCAGCTACCATCACAACACTGCGACCACAGGTCCTGCCATACATCGCAGCACGCGTCCTGGAGTCCGAGCAAAGCACCCGCCAGCGTGCGTGCTGTGGCACAACTGAGGAGGCTGTGCCTCGCTTCCTCCCACGTGGACACAGGGCGGAGTATCGGTCGCCCGTCGGGCATCACCGGCAGGCTCTCAAGCAGCCGGGGCCACCGCGCCAGTTTGGGGCTGTGTGTGCCATGCGCCAGGAGCTCCCAACCGTAGTCCTGTAAGACCTCCCCGATGACATCAACCTCGTCCTGCTCCGGGCCCCTGGCGGAAGCCAGAACCAAGCGTTGTCCTCCCGCCCGAGCCTCAATGACCGCCTCGAGGCCCAGGGTGTCAAGGCTGTGTCGGGCATCGGCAGCCACGTGGTCGTCCCCCTCTGGCAGAGAGAACATGGCCTCCGTGACGTGGCCCTGCGCGTCGTCGCCCTGTACCCGTGCTAGCTGCTTGGAGCCCACTAGCACTGCCATGGACCGCTGCTTCGTGACCGCTGGTACGGCTCGTCGCAGCTGCCGGTCATACAGCCACAACGTACCCACGTCAAGTACGACAGCCACCGCCAGGATTGGGAGACTGCACAGAGGTTGCTGAAGGACCGGCAGCACCTCGCGAGGCCAGCCCATGACGTTCCCCACAGCTGGATGGTTGGCGTACACCTGAAGCCAGGGATCACTCTGGCCGTCAGGGTTTCTCACCTTGGTACCACGCACCTGGGCCCACGATTGCGCCGACACCACGCGGGACCACTCCCTGAATGCCGTGATGTCCCGCGCCACCCAGGAACCGATCTACAGGTCGAAGGCCTTCGCCACCGCCGCCATCCAGTGAGGGAACAAGGACAGGGCCTCTTCATGCTCGATGCACGACCGCGACACCAGCAGTGCGTGCAGCGGTGCTCTTTGAAAGGTTGCCCGCAGGTCGCCGGGGAGGCCGGCAAACGGGTTCCACGGCGGACGCTGCAGGATCCTCCCTGCCGGCGGGCAGAAGGGTGTGTCACCGCGCAGGAACGCGTGTACCGCCCTCCTTCGATCTTGCATCGGCAGCTGCATGATCTGGGTGAGCCGATGGTTCCTGCGGGCATACACATCTTCCCCAATCTGGGCCATGTCCTCCACAAAGAGCCTGGCCTTGGCAGGGACCCGGGACGATGCCGCTCGCACCGCAGCGAACAGCCGCTTCAGGTCCCCGGGGACGACACCCGCCATCGGGGATTCAGTCCACCTGCAGCCGTGCTCCCTCCACGCCACGAACTCCACCGCCCTGTCTGTCAGGGGTAGCTCCGCCGTGAACTCCTCCACACGCCTGCACAGGAGCCCAGCCCCCTCCTCGTCCCGCGCACACAGTAGGCGCATGTGGCCAATGTCCTCCTCCGGCCCCCCACAGAAGATACAGGGGTGGGCTGGTATTTCCATACGCGTGAGCTTTTGTCTCCACCGTCGCATGACCTGCATGGTGGACAAGCGACCGTCACGTGCCCGCAGCATATTCCTGTGCGTTGGGCCGTGGTGCACAGCTCCCAGGGGCATCGCCTCGCAGGCGCCAGCCAGTGGCGTGTGCGCCCTGGTGCGAGCCGCTAGCGAACGCCACTCCATCTCTCGGACTTAATGAAGGGCTTGCATGGATGGCACACGCGGCTCGAGCTCACCATTATCCCCAGGCACCAAGAGGATGGCGTGCTCCTTTGGCAGGACAAGATGGACAGGCGGGGCCATTGCACGGGCCGCGGCAGAGTCCGGTGCGTCGAGCGGGGCCGCCGCCAAGTGCGAGCTCTGCCTCACCACCCAGTGGTGCGGCCCCCCAACTCGGCGCGGCAGCCGCCGCAGCCCCTCCCCTATCCAGCTCAGTGCCCGCTCATTGACCAGATGTGATGTCGGCCCCTTGATGCCACGGTACAGGGCCTCCTGCGCCTTGCGGAGATGCGCTCCTATGACGGACGCATCCACCACGTGTACCGTGCACGCTGACGGGGGCGTGTGCAGCAAGTACGCCGCCGCGCCAATGATCTCTGCCTCCGGGACCGTGCCGTAGATGGCACCCGTCCACGTGGGGAGTCCGTGGCTGGCCACCGCCACGTTTGTGGCGTCGTCTCCCTGGGGCGACGCGTCACACGATGTGATTTTAGTCGCCACTGGCACCCAGCAGTACCGGTGGGGCTCCAGCCACGCCACGTCGGAGTGGGGGCTCTGCACCACCTTTCCCAGGGACGCCGCACCGGAGGCCGTGAGCTCCGGGGACAGGACCACCCTCGGCCGATATACCGCGTGTGGTCTCCAGGCCAGGTCACATCCGCAGACTGACTTTGTGGCATCCAGGGCGGTGGTATACTCCGCCCCCCAAACTGTTGCGGAGCAGGAAGGCTGGTATACCACCACAGACCCCTGCTCCACTGCGCCGCCGTCACGCAACGACGTGACGGCGACGTGCGGATCGTGCGGCACGTTGGACATCCGGACCACTTCCGGCACCGAGTACTCATCCGGATCCGCGATTGGGCCTGCTGGCAGCAGAAGGACAATTGCCCACTCGCTGCACCTGCGCACCGCCGCGCACGCCCTGGAAAATGCTGGCCGCCCGTGCACAACCCACAGTGGTGGCGGGTCTATGCCGCCCCCGGGGTGTGGAGTGAGCAGGGGAACGGACGCCGGATCGTCTTGCTGTTGGTAGCCCTCGAAGACGTCCCCCAATAGAAACAGGAGGGCGGCTAGCGGGACGAACGGCATGGACAGCCCCGGGTTGGCTGGGTCCCATCCTTCCTCCCTGTATCCGCCCACCACATACACGTCCCCCGCAGCGGACTGTCTATTGCGTTTGCTGGCCTTCTTTCGGCGCACCGGGTGTATTAGCCGGTGAGTCAACGGACCCGGCAGCTGCGGCCGGAAGACGTCGCGGAGCCCCGTGAGCCACACGTGGTCCAGCTGGTGGGGCCCTACTCCCGCGTGCGGAAGGTGCAGGTGGTCCTCATGGCACTCCTGAAGCTGGACAGCCCAGTGCCCAGGCGCAGGGCAGGGGAGCCGCGCATGCAGGAGGTCATTTGCGGGATCAGTCAGGGACTGTACTGTCGCATCTGTGCGGGGCCCCGAGAGAATGCAGATGTCCCTACCCTTGAAGGTATAGGATTGGGACACCCACTTCCGCCCCGCCCACTGCACTTGCGGCAGATGGGCGTGTACACACGAGTACACCGACGATGGCATGAGAAGTCCTACGCGCAACGTCCCCATCGCTCTGAGTACCCTGTCCACCCACGTATTGCCAGCGTGTGTGGCGAATGACGCAGAGGGCACCATGAACTGCCTGCATACTCCGTACTGCACGTGCATGTCTCGGAGCATGGCCCGCAGCTCATCCCGGACTGTCGTCGACCTGTGGTGGGTGAGCTGAGCCATGGTCGCCACGACGGAGTCGCGGCATATGACCTGGACATCCGCCAACCGTAACCCATGACCCGACCGCACTGCCACGTTGGACAGGTCCTTGGGCAGCTTCTCGAATTGCAGGGCCGCTGCCTTGATGGCAATATTCAGTTTGATCACCGCCTCCGCCGTGTCGGACAGGTAGGGCGCCGCGTACCGCACGATGCCTCCAACCACAGCCGCCATAACCTCATGAGGCACCGACGCCGGCCCTAACGTGTTCTTGCACCAGCCCAGCAGAGCTTCACACCGGAGTACATGTTTCTCCTTCATGGTCGCCATCCCCCTGGGATCGAGGCGCAGGCCCAAGTATGGTACCGTGCCCTTGGCACGTAAGCATACCCATGAGGCCGCCGTGTTCCCCGGGTTCAGGTATACCATAATCGAATGGATGCGAGCAGTATTGGCATAGGCGCATTTGCCCACGTTGAGGGACATGCCCATGTCAGTGAGATACCACGCTATCGCCGCCGCATACTCCATGAACTGCGGCACGGAGTGCGCTATCAACAGGAGGTCATCACAGTACGCCTGTACCAGGGGTGGCACCGCATGGCGAGCATCTCCCCGCGCCTTGCAGGCGAGGCTCCGCAAGAGAGGCTCCAAAAGGAGGAGGTAGAGCACAGCGCTCTCCGCACTGCCCTGCCGCAGGCCCCTCTGGAGCCGTATGCTATATATGCTATATATGCTATATATATATATATATATATAAATATATATATATATATATATATATATATATATATATATATATATATATATATATATATATATATATATATATATATATATATATATATATATATATATATATATATATATATATATATATATATATATATATATATATATATATATATATATATATATATATATATATATATATATATATATATATATATATATATATATATATATATATATATATATATATATATATATATATATACATATATATATATATATACATATATATATATATATATATATATATATATATATATATATTTCCTTAACCGGGCCCTCTTCTGCGAGGGTGGTTGCAAACAGGGAAGGTTTGGGGAGGTATGCCTGTTTTTCTCTTATAGGCTCGGAAACGCGAGACATCCACTTCAGTACCAGTGCATGGAGTTTGTGCTCATTGACAAGAGAGTGGAGTAAGACAGCGAAAGCAAAATCACGAACGTCAATGTCAACCAGGGTACATGGTGTAACACATTGTCTCCCTTCCAAAAACCGGGCAAGCGACCTGGGTGGCCACAGGGTGGCAGGTGACTGTCAGCCTCGATATGGGTTTGTGGTAAATAGGATGTCAATAAATCGTTGGAGAGCAGTGTCAGTATACCTCTGTGCTTAAATAGGCGAGCTTGGTTCAAACCTTTGGGTCAAACAAGATATTGATTTGTTGTAAATAGGAAAGTCTCCCTTCCCAATCCTGGGCGATAGACCTGGGGCCCAGCCACGTGGCGGGTATGCGGACCGATTTGTTTGTGGAATTGATGCAACTCGCCGGTGCCACGTGGTGCTGACGAGTTGCCGGTACGGTAAAAAGGGGGACCCTGCCGGGCGAGGGTTTCTGCTGGGAGGGCAAAACAGCCCAATACACTAGAACAAGGAAGGTTGGCTCATCCCCAACCTAGGCAACAGCCCCCGTGGGCCTTGTGGTCCACGTGTGGCTTCGCAATCCTGGTCCGGCCACGGCGCTTGCAGTGGTTGAGCGTGGGCTCCATCTGTAGGTGGTCGCGAAAGCACACCCCCCAGACCTCAAGCAAAGCCTCAGGCTGTATCTGAAGAGGATCCACCCTTACTCCGTCTCTCGTGGCGGTTGGGTGAGCGGGGCGTCGTGGTGTCGTGCGGCCAAGACAAGTAAACGACAACAAGACTCATGGCACCGCTCAACTGGTGCACTGACAAAGAGCCGGGAGACCGGGGTGACAGGGTAAAGAACGCTGACGAGGTATAGTGAGAGAGCAGCACTAGTAAAGATAGGTAGGTGCAGTAACAATTGTTTCGTTTTCTTCTTTTTTCCGCTATTTAGGCGCGGCAATTTTCAGCCTAAGAAGCAAACCAGGGTTGGCGCCGGGATGGAAACCTGAGGGGTCAACAATGCCTATGGCGGCTGTGGTTTGTTTCTGCAAAACAGCAATCTTTCTTTGCGGCGATGCCGTGAAGTTCAGAATGCACATTAGCGCCCTGCAGTGGGTGTGCAGGTACCAATTGTCAAGGCCTGTCGTCAGGTGAGCCCCAAAGGACTGGACACCACGGACGAGATGATAACCCCAAGTACAGCAACACCTGCCTGGAACCGGCAGAGCAACCGGGTCCCAGGACAGTGAGTGCCCAAGGCATTACACAAGAAGCCCAGACATCAACAGCAAAGGGTGAAAGACAAGAAGTCAGGACGGGTGGAAACCACCGATGGTCCTAAAGACAAAAGGGTGAGAGCAAAAAACAGGAATGGTGACCAAGATGCCCAGCTGAGATGTGCAGAAGCGCACCAGCGAGGATGCCTGGACCCAGTCACAGCAATGTGCAGGGCCAGATGCCCAGACTCCAAGTGTGGGATACACGGAGCTGGATGCCCAGACTCCAACTGCTACCAGCAGCGAGCTGGATGCCTGGACAAAAAGGAGCGACCGCACAATAGTCCAGATGAAGAGGTCTGAGAAAAGAAGATATCGCCAGATACCCAGACTTCCAGTGCCAAAGGCACGAAGCTGGATGCTTAGACTCCAAGTGCAAAGAGCAGGGAGCTAGATGCCACCGAACGGAACGACCGGTGATGAGACCCAGACTCAAGAGTGCGGCAAGCACGGAGCTGGATGCCTAGACTCCACCTGTCCAATACAGGGAGGGAGCTAGATGCCTGGAACAACAGACCGCATCACTGGCTACTCCAAAAGACACGAAGCGTCAGAACTGTGCAACCATGTACAACCAGGGCAGTTGCCCAGAATCTCATCAATCTGTGCCATGTGTGTGCTTGCAGTGCATAACGGAGCAAGGACTCCACGCAGCGAACAGCAGGGAGACACAGATGACATGGTCTGTGCAGAAAACACAAGGTAACGTGAAAAGAGACCACTACGAAAGTGGGCGGGCCACGATGGCCCGAAGAGATAAACAGGGTGACAGTGCATAAGGGTCACCGGTACCCAGAAACATGAAGGAGGAGAACGAAAATCAAACAAGGTACAAGCACGCCGCGAGAGCCGGTGCACAGACAGACAGCCACAAGGGTCACAAGTACCCGAGTGCTGGGGTAAAAAGGCAAGTCAATGGCTGCACAGAGCAGAGAAGAGCAAGAAAAAATCTGAGAAGAGGGGCACGAGAGCCCCATAAGAGAGAAACCGGCAAGCACAGCACCAGCAGCTGGACACGGGTGCCAGACTGCACAACAGCAAAGCAGGCGTCGATAGTAAGCTACGATGGCTGCCGACAGCATGTAAACAGAGACAAAGAGCACTGCGAACACTAGTTCTCTTGATATTATACAGGAACACGATGCCGCCAGCCATACAAACATCGTGGGGCAAAGTCCGAGCAGTACAAGGCGATCCCAAGAAAATAAGATGGGAGCCAGACAATGGAGACGCAGCGACGGAGACCCTGGGACTATGGCTGCAACCAGGCAGTCATAGAGCCAGGCTCATGACAATGCACCTCCTCTGTGGAGATGTAGAACAAGCGGTGATAACAGAGATCACCAGACTCAAACCAGATGTGGAGACGGCGACCTGGAACACAATGATGCTGAAGCTGCAACGTGATGAGGAAAAAGATGTAGTACAAGACATAGCCCCGAAGGCAGGAGCACGACTGATGGGGATCCGCAGCAAGTACTCACTACTAGATGCCACAGTAGAAGTGGTAAGACAAGTCTCCGACAAAGGACTGCTGACCACATGGTCAGCGAGCATCATCTTGAAGGACGCAGAGGCCAGGGCGATGTGGAATATGGCATGGCCCAAGATGTATAGAGATCTATATGCCAGGTCAGAACGAGGGGATGAAGGAGACCCCCCCTCGACAGTGAATCACCAGGAGGAAAGACCGAGAGGAGACATCGATCAGACGGAAATGAAAAAAGTATTGGCCCTACTGGAATCACTGCACGACCTCAACATCCCGGAAGAGGACAGACTGCAAGCCCTGGTGGCAGAAGAATACGAGGATGAGATTGACATGGCCATACTACTGCTGCCAGCGACGGGCATATACTCAGCAGCGCGGAAAAGAATCGCAGTGGCGACGCAATCAGAAGTCAAATGGTGGGCCAAAGTGCTGGTCAAATATGTGAGATACGTCAGAAGAGACCGAGTAGGGGAAGAGGATAAGGCCAGAGCCCAGAGGGCAAAGGAGGCGGAGCACGCCAAACAACAGGATCGAGACAGAGCACAAGCCAGAAAGTGGTCACCCAAAAAGTCATCAACGCCGACGGAAAGGAGCAGGAAGTACGCCAAGAACAATCAAGGCGCAGCCCAAAGGGTAATGCTGCCAGATGACACTAACAAGACAGATGGCGATGAGGATGTAGAGGATCAGGCAGAAGAGGTCCAGGACAACCAGAGGCCCCCGGCAAAGGAGGACACGTCCCATGGCAGTGCAGCAGCCGATACCCCGACAGGAGTGTGGAAAACGGGTGAAGGAGTCAACAAAGCGGTACTCCAGCGACTCACGAGAGGAGCCAAACGACTTCGACCAGTGCTCCTGACAGGGTCCCAATACACAGATGCAATGGACTCGTACTCGGCAGCAGAAGAAGTGTTTGGGATGTTGTCGCTGGACTTCAAGACATTCAGAGACATGCAGAGACAGTACAATGAAGTAGTCATGTTTGTCTCAGGGGAACAACTGGACACGGCCCTATCAGGGGCGTATAGGGACTCATTTCGAGTCTCTGCAGCGAGAGACCCCAGGCAGCGGTCAGACGAAATAGAAATCAAGGAGCTATCCATGCTGGACGGCCTGAAAAAGATTGCGGCAAGGATCCCTTCACCACAGCAAATCAAGCCGGAAGCGGCAGTGGAAGTGGCAGCGACAGGTGTGGTTGTGGATGCACTCACAGATCAAACAGTGTGGTGTCTCATGCCCCCGTATAGTCCACAACATGCATTCATATCCCTGTGGGGATTTGGACAATGCACAGAAATGGGAGGAACAGTGACGTTCACAGCAGGCATGGAAGATGCCCAACGGGACATTGAAGAAATAGCAGAGAGGCATGGCATATGGGGTATTCAGAAAAGTTTTCAAAAGAGACCAGAAGGATCACCGAACGAAAGGCATTCATTAAACTCCACAGAGAGTGAGTGGGACAAAGCAGCAGATCAGTTTGAGGTAGTCGTCAGCAGCAGAGGACATGGGATGCAGGATGCACCGCCGTGGGTACTGCAACAGCTGA
Organism: Eutreptiella sp. 'Long Island Sound 2002'; assembly: GCA_964036045.1. Lineage (NCBI taxonomy): Eukaryota > Euglenozoa > Euglenophyceae > Eutreptiales > Eutreptiaceae > Eutreptiella > Eutreptiella sp. 'Long Island Sound 2002'. Next base: position 109,746,342 of record OZ038379.1, on the reverse strand, counting down.
CTCTGTCCAAGGCGTACAAAGGGCTCCACAAGCAGAATAAAAAACACAAAACAAGGGGCTACCACCCAGTGCAAACGATGGCATGCCCCACTGAGGACAGTGGCACACTAACCCTGGCAGGGGAAAGAGTACAGCTGCCAAAAAGACGAACAGGAAGACACAGTGAAGTCCTACGTCAAGGGGATCAGAGGGTCGCAGTAACCAGAATCTTGGGTCCCAAATGGACTGGGAGTGGGACACCGCATGAGATAATGGCACACAGGGTAGTCAAACTACTGGGAAGACCAGCCATTTGCGGCACAGAGCAGCTGCACTCGGGAATACTGCAGTGTGGGGAGACTAAATTCACACTGTGGATAGAAGGAGCAGCGCTTGAGAGAGTGGGAATACTGAATTTCCCCATGGCACAAGAATGCAATGCAGAGGTCAAAGTCAAACTCTGGATAGTAATGCAGATATGGAGCCATGGGAGGCAGCACCAAGTACTGGTGAAAGAGACAGGAATCAGCAGACGCAGGCGAAAAGAAGAAACAGACATGGGGTCATGGTGGGCAGAAATATGCAACATCACAAAATGGGATCCTCGGGAGCGCCACTGGAGGGGCGAAGTGGTAAAATACATAGAGGGGCATGGCGGAGGGGCGATAAGAATCAACTCGAGTGCGCCACACTGGGGACGACAGCAATATGAACAGCAAGCGTGGAAGGCAATGATGGTACCAGAGAACAGTCAACAGGTGAAAATGAGATATAGTCTGGTATCAGTGAACTGCCAAGGCATCAACAGAGAGAAGGAAACACCCACGCGGAAATGGGATGAGGTGACCACAGTGGTAGTGGAAATCCAAGCGGACGTGCTGGCGTGTCACGAAACGTGGGGGTCGCAAAAGAAGGAGAGACAAAGAACCATAGCAGGATACTGGATGCAACAGTCACAGCACACGAAAGTGGTACAGGCCAATGAAGTGTGGGTGCGACTTGCCCGGGCACGAAAACAAGCAGTCCTGCTGGATATACCCAGTGCACTCATGGTATTGGTACGCAATGCCATGGGTCTGGGAATAGTAGGATCAGTACACATGGCCCAGAAGAACGAACCCCATGAGTATAAGGGGCAGATGGTGGAGATACTGGAGACACTGGACAAGACTCCACATGATTGGGAGGCAGTAGGTGGAGACTGGAATCGAGACATACGGTTCCACAAAGAAACCATAGCCACGCTTCTCACCAAGGGCAGGACCGTAGCGTACATGACAGGTCGCCAACACCTGCCAAAGGACTTCTCCATCATAAACGGAATAAATCAGCAACAGAGAGGGGTATGGCTATCTCCAGTAGGGGACCACCCAGTGGTATGGGTCAAAGGGGAAGTAGAACTGGCAGCAGGAGCAGCACAATCAGACGCCAAGCCGGTCACACCCTTGCAATGGGACAACACCACAATGTGATGTTCTCGGACTTAGTGAGGGCATTCAGTGGGAGAAGGACAACACCACAGCAATGGATGCAAATGATACGAGAAACAGTGGTCATCGTGAACAGGGAGTTCAGGAACCAGCTGGAGGAGGAGACAAAGGATGACAGGGAAACGATCCGGCAGCTCAAGAGAGTGGTCCAGGGCAAAGGCTAGAAAGTAAGAGACAGGGTGCAGCAGTCGCTTACAGCAAAATACTGGGAGACCACAGTGCAGCAGTGGCGTCAAGTATCACAGCCAGGGATGGCAGGGAGAACATTGAAAGTTCTCAGATTAAAGGCAGCAAATCCCTTCAAAATACTGCATCAGGTGGAGGACACGGATCGTCAGTGCACAGCGGAAGGGAAAGAAATTCTCACAGTGGTCAGCAAGGAGTGTCTCAAAAAGTACCCAGTACACACTACAAGAGTACCAGTGGAATGGGTGGAGGACCTAGTGGGAAAACACGTGACGGATGACCGACCACAACGAGTGGAGAGGGCGGCAGAGCTCATCATCCGCAAAGGGGCAAGACTAGTCTCAATAAGTGCTCTGGTCCACAGAAAAGGAGAGATGGTAAACAAAACAGCAGGAGTGGATGGGTTCACCCCAGCATTTGTAAAACTGTTTGGAATACAAGCAGCACACCAGTTAATCTAGATACTCAGGATGGGGTACGAACAGTGGCCGAAAGAAGTGAAAGAAGTACTGCACATGACAGCACACAAGTCAGAGGGGTGCAATGTCAACAACAACACAAGGCCCATAAAAATCCTGTCCGCACTACTGCGCATACAAGCAAGACTATTGGCTCCTCTGGTACAAACCATGACCAGACCAAGGTGGTCGGCAGGCAGACAGTTTGCGGGATACAAAGGCAGCTCAGTGCATGGTATGAGGAGGCTCATGCACATGCTCATCACACAGGCACTAGCCACCAAGGGGGCGGTGGGAGTATTAATGCTGGACATAGTGGGGGCCTTCGATGAAGTCATGAGACAGTCAATCACAGTCATGGCACAGCAAGGCACACCCGACGTCAGGGATACAGTGAATGGAGTGCTGAAACTGTATGAACATCTGAGAACATACGTAGTCACAGCCTATGGGCTCAGCGAGTGGTACAAACAGATAGACGGAGTACTGCAGGGGGGGGGGGGGGGGCTGGACCCCCTACTGTACATCATCCCCATGCACCTCCTGCACCTGGCAGTACGGGAAGCAGGAGTAGGAGTGATTGGGTCATTCTCGGAGAGGAAACAGTAGGCTCCATGGGGCATGTGGATGACACGGCAGCAGCAGCAGCAACAGCAGCAAAAGAAGTAGCAGAGATTATCCAGCACCTGGCAGACACACTGAGGAGTGCAATCCATACACTGGGGCAAAGAAACCACAGTGGGAAAATGAAGGTACTGGGGTTCAAGGTGGAGAACGACAACATAGCAGTGCATAAGTTCAAGGTCAAATGGGGAGCAGACAAGGTCACCACAGAAAACAGGCATGCACATATAAAACTACGGGGGGGTAATGTCAACATCACAGGAGGATATGCAGCCATAAGGAAGGTCATCAAGACATGGACCAACAGAGTGATAGGGCAATTGGCCAGGTGGCTAGTGTCAGCAGGAGTCACCATCGCAGTCATCGAGGGACTGGTGGAGAACCGCATGGTGTACAAATGCGTGGTAAACATTCCAACAGAGGGACAGATCAGTGAACTGACAGGCATGGTGACCAGAGCATTCAAAGGAGCGTTTGGCATACCCAGGAGAACACCCAGAGAATGTGTATATGACATCATAGGGAGACCAGGCCCGGACACACTGATGTGGGTCACAGCCATAGTGGAGTATCACAAGGCGATGAACAGCCCCAGTCAGGTGCTGAACGAGACAACCTGGGTACACTGGCAGTCAGAAGATCTCCACAGGTGGGACAAGGATGTGAGGAGACTGAGAGAAAGAGTCCACAGCATGGGCATCAAATACATCAGGGTGGAATCACAACAAGGAGAGGTATGGACCCTACGGAGGCAGGAGGAAAACACAGCGGCCAGGGTCTTATACATATTCGGCGATGCCAGCAACATAGAACAGTGGGGGGGAGGAGCAATGGTGGTGGATGAAGAAGGCAATGTGTGGTTGAAGAAAGGGGTGACTATAAAGGCACACGGACTCAGTACAAAGCTGGTAGAGGCCACCATGATAGTGATGCCACTGGAGGCAATGCTCCAAGCCATCACGAAATCAGAAGTGACAGTCCAAAAGTTGTGGGCATGGTCGGATAGGCTGGAAGCAATCCAGTCTCTGGCGTCAGGACAGTTGCAACAACGACCAGCATCCATCATGGACAGAATAATAGCCACGGGACAGGAAACAACAGTACCCCTGGAGTGGGGATGGGTACAGGCACAGCATGACAGTCAACAGCAAGACTGGATATCACAGGCGAACCAGGAAATGGACAAGGAGGCCAAAGAAGGGGCCAAAGGCAGAGGCACACCACTGCGCCTGCCACAAGTGTGGACAGACGGAGCACTGGTTCTGCCATTTGTGAATGACGAGGTCATCATCGACATAAAAAAATACCTCCTGCAGCACACGACGTCAGCACTGCGCAGTGAAGAGAGCGACAGGACACCAGCACCACAGCAGCGTACATGGACCAGAGTGTTCCCGGAAGCAAAGGAGGCACAGAAAGCATGGCAAAGACTGCAACCACTGAGCATAAGAGACTGGGGAGAAATCAGAACATGGAGTCTGTATGCAGAGGCAGCAGAGTGGGAATGGGATGGAAAGCAACAACACTGTGAAAAATGTGGGCTGTGGTGTGAGAGCGTCAGGCACCATCAACTCCATGAATGCATTGTGACGAAAACGAGGATATACCTATGGGTGCAGGAGGTGTGCCAGATACTCATCAGTGAGGGGGTACAGCCAGGACGTATCACCCCGACATGGGGGGGGGTTCGGATATGAGGGAAGCAGCAAGTAGACATAGTATGGTCTCATCCCTCCAGAGCGAGTGCACTGCAACCACAGAAACACTCAAACAGAACAGTGTGGCCAGTGTGGCTGGGCATAGGTCCAGTGCAAGGGATCACAGTGCCACTAGCGAGAGTGGGGGTACAGCACCCCAAATCAGTGGTGTTCAGAACCCTAGAAGCAACATATGCCATAGTGTATGCAGCGGAGGAATCCGAGATGAAGATGGACCAGCACAACAGACTACTGGCAGATTGGCAAGCAGGAACCAACTCCAGAATAGCAGTAGGTCAAATGAAAAAACGAAAAGGGCAGTCAAACCCATGGCCCTCCACACATGGTGGACCCTCATCTCAGCAACAAGGCCACGAACAGATACAGTCGTGGCACTACAGGTGCAATCTCCAGAAGGCATAGGAGCAGCAGAATGGACTAGGAGAGTACCGGATGTGTGGGTAGGAGAAGATGGAGGAGACAAGGGTCAGGTTATACGAGAAGCGCAAAGCAGAGGATCACAGGGGAGAGGGGTGTAGTGGTGTCTGGTAGGCAGTGCGTGGAAATGGACAGGGTGCAGAATGGATCGTGGCATGCAGCTGTAGTGTCTGGAGATAAACCAGCAGTTCGTCAAGTGGGTGATCAGGGACCGAGATACAGTGAAGGGAGTGCGGCCAGACGTGTACAGGAACGCAGTGACTCTTCTACAGGACATCACGAAACCAAAGGAAAAGGAGGCAAAGGCTCTGCCATGAGGTACGCTCGCAACGCAACGTGGGCCAAAGGAGACAAAGGCCCAAAAGGAGGTACCAAGGGGTACCCCAAACTATGGCAGCGGCCATACACGAGACGATGAGCAACGTCGGACCATTAACTGCAGCCAGCAACAGACATGGATGCCCAGGTGCAGTATATGAAATGTCCAGCAACGGACACAGAAGACCAGGTGACGTATATAAAAAGTCCTGTCAACGGTCAAGTCCCAACAGAAGGGAGCAGCCGTATGTATGTCCAGTCAGTCAAACGTCGTGCACAGGTTCAGATCAGGTACTCCAGATACCGGAAGCAGCCACAGTGCAGCAGGGCATTTCCGAGCACGGGCAGCACACCACAGAACCAGCATGTGGCAGTGGGACGTTGTAACATCACAGACAGACAGAGCCTCTCTTCACAGAGCACTGCCACAACGCAGCAAGCCCTGGCACAAAGGCCCCAGAGAAACAGTGCAGCAGCAGAGACATCACATGAGCAAATGGTGCAGTGCGTGTCCTGTGCAGGGGGTAGGCAGGGGAAAGAAGAGTCAGGATCACACAAAAACAGGTGCAACAATCAATCCACAGCGAAAACAACATCTTCCAGAAAGACATGAGAAAAACCAGAAAAGGTACCTGCCGGTACAAGCCAGTGGCAGGTTGTTTTGTTTTCTTTGGCAGTACAAGTTCAAGAAGACGTGAAAATTTTCGGGGGCACGGGTAATACAAGGGTAAGGGAAGCGCACCACCGTCATGCTGTGGGCCACCTCAGGCAGCCCTGGGACCCAAGGGATCGAGCGAGGCAGGAACCACCTGTCGGCGCGCGATGCCCGGTAACTCGTGTAGACGGCATGATAAGTGGTTATGACTATGACTATGACTATATATATATATATATATATATATATATATATATATATATATATATATATATATATATATATATAGCAACAACAAGCAAGCAAGCAAGCACGTCACCATTCCGTTTTGGCCATTGCCCCTTCCCAACGCCTCGGGCTTGACTCTACTTTAGCCATTCTGGAGCCTAGGTGGTGCCCTTGCCAAATCCAAGTTTTGAGCCAGAAACTCACCGGTGGCGGCCCGGGGCGGGGGCGCCAAGTCGGGAGGTGCCCTCCCAAATCTGCGCCGCTTTGGGCCAAAAAGAGCCATTTCTCGCCCAAAACAGCCCCCAAACCCGGGCGAAACGCCCAAACGAAGGGAAACGGCTGTAACGCTCCACGTGCGGCTTGACTTCGCCGTGTCAAAGAGCCCTCTAGTGCCCTTCAACTCCACGATATGTCCGATAAACGGCCCAAAAAGGCGCCAAAAAGCCCCAAAATCCGCGCAACGTGCACCAACACCCCGAAACCAAGCACGGGCCGTATCTTGGGCTACGTGGCTCAAATCCGAATTCCGCGGGCACCTAGTCCACTCGCAACCCCCCACGTTTTGTGGTTTCCAAGCCTGAGAATGGCCCAACGAGACACGTAGACCCCCGTACCAGTGGTCACTTGGTGCAGCCGGAGGGCATCCCGGCCCGCGCACGGTGGGGGCCAACGGTGGGTCCACCAGGGTCCCCGGGGCGAAAAAAATCATTTTTTCCAAAGTTGTTCCTAGACCACTTGGGATGCTCAAACAAGTGTTTTTAGGCCATTTTGAGCCTGTGGTGGCGCGTTTTGGGCCATGGAAAATCCCAAAATGCCTTGAAAATGGGCCGTTTTGGGACCAACAATGGGTCAAAAATGGGTCAAAAGCGTTTTTTTCCAAAAATGATCCTGGACCATTTATGATGCTCAAACAAGTGGTTTTAGCCCATTTTGAGCCCGTGGCGACGGGTTTTGGCTCATGGAAAATCCCAAAATGCCTTGAAAGTGGGCCATTTTGGGACCAAGAATGGGTCAAAAATGGGTCAAAAACGCGTTTTTCCAAAAGTGATCCTCAACCATTTGGGGTGCTCCAACAAGTGTTTTTTGCCCGTTTTGAGCCCGTTTTGACCGAGTTTAGCCCCTTCCACCACAAGTATGCACCACTTTGTGCCCCTCGCACGTACTCTAGAGCCGTGTGGTGGAGCCAGCTAGAGTTGGGAGAGGGGTGTAGATTGGAGGATATATATATATATATATATATATATATATATATATCTATATATATATATATATATATATATATATATATATATATATATATATATATATATATATATATATATATATATCTGTGTGTGTGTGTATATATATATATAAGGATATATATGATTATGAGCGTGCTCCTTTGGGTCAGGGTCGGTGAATTAGTATGCAACAACCTGGGCGTGGGAGCCCGCTTACTTCCACGCGCGCCCTCGGGCTCTTGCCGGGCGTGTGACTCGACGCGGTGTGTGTGTATTTGTGCCTGCTCGGCCGCTAGGTCCAGGCACGCGCTCTGTGCTATGGGGCAGCAGGCCGGTGAGCGCCGGATGCTGTTTGGGCACAAGTGTAGGCCCCCTGCGCGCAGGGACGCAAGCATGAACAAGTGCACCCCAGTTTTTTGCTGTGTGAGTGATGGGCCGCACTTCTTTGGGCCTTTTCGCAACAGCCACGGCGTGGGAGCCCATTGAACTCAGGCTGCTGCCTGGCGTGTCTCGGTTGTGTCTGCTCGTGTGTGTGTGCCCGCGCGTGAAGGCATTGGCGCCGGTGGATATGTGTATATGACTCTGGGCTTGCTCCCTTGAGCCAGGCCGGGCGGATCAGTATACAACGGCCTGGGTGTGGGAGCCCGCTCGCTCCTATGCGCGCCCTCGCGCTCTTGCCTAGCGTTTGCCTTGACGCGGTGTGTGTGAGCGTTTGTCGCTAGTGAGTATATATATGCCTGCCGTGAGCTCAACCTGCATTTTCCTGACCATAACCGCGGCGTGGTTTACCACCACTGGTGCGTTTACACGCCCCTTGCCCAGCGCATTCAACAGACAGGCAGTTCTGGTTGCAGGGAGGGGGTATGGTGCAGACATGGTTATTTTTCCCTTGAGTATCGGTCAGGTGGTATGTGAGTCTTGTGCCTGCCCGCGTGGGACAGGGCGGGACAGTGCAGGTCAGCGGGTCAAGGCTACAGTACAAGCAAAACCTAGGTTAGCAATAACCTAGGTTTTGCCTCAGGGTGGGGGCTGGCAGACCTGCTACAGTTGGGGATAGTACCAGACTGCCTCACCCTGCTTCATTGAAGTGTTCCTTTTGTTCCGGACCAGATCCCCTTAGCCCGCACGGGCCGCTCTATCAAGCGCCCAGTAAAGGCAGGTTGGCCAGGCGCGACGCTGTCATCATGTTCTTGGGGAACCCCGACAGCTGCACCCTTGAATATTAGTCAGGTGGTATGTGAGTCTTGTGCCTGCCTGCGTGGGACAGGGCGGGACAGTGCAGGTCAGCGGGTCAAGGCTACAATACAAGCAAAACCATTTCTAGTTCCAAAACGGCCCATTTTCAAGGCATTTTGGGATTTTCCATGGGCCAAAACGCGTCATCACCGGCTCCCAACATGCTAGAAACACTTCTTTGAGGATCCCAAGTGGTCTACGAACAAATTTGGAAACAATGATTTTTCTCGCCCCGGGGAACCTAGTGGATGCACTATGCTGCCCTCCGGCTCCACCAAGTGACCACTGGTACGGGGGTCAAGGCGAGTCGTTGGGCAGTTCCGAGCTTGGAAACCACAAAAAGTGGGGGGTTGCGAGTGGACGAGGTGCCCGTGGAATTTGATTTCGAGGCACGTAGCCCAAAATACAACCCGTTGTTGGTTTTGGGCCTGTTTGACACAAACGACACATACTTAGGCAATTTTGAGCCACTTATTGGCAATTTCTCGGACATATGGTGGCGTTAGAGGGCAAGAAAGGGCTTTTGGGCACGTGGCAATCAAGGCGCACGTGGAGTGTAGCAACGGTTTTCCTTCGTTGGGCAGCTTTGACCGGGTTTCGGGCCCGTTTTTGGGCAAAAAAGAGCTATTTTCGGGTTCAAAAATGTACTGATTGGGAGGGCACCTCCCGAATTGCCACCCCCGCCAAGCAGCGCCACCGGTGAGTTTGAGGCATTCCGCAAGGCCACCACCTAGGCTCCAGGATGGCTCGACCTCGAGCGGACTTCAAGTGGAGCCCGAAGCGTTGGAACGGAGTACTGGCCAAAACGGAAAGGAGAAGTGTTGCATGCTTGCTTGTTGCTTGCTTGCTTGCTTGCTTGCTAGCTTGTTGTTAGCTAGATTTCAGGGAAGAGGGGTGTAGTAATATATGGCTTATGAGACCTCTGACCCCCCCCCCCCTTTGTTTGCCCCCCCCCCCGCCTCCTAGGGGTCCGGAACCCAATCCGGCGCCTTGGGCACCGATCTGGGGGCGCTACGCGCCTGCAAGTACCTTGTTTTCGTACGGCTTATCTTTCGGCCCCCGTCCCAACTATTGGCACTTTGCGTTTACAACAAGCAGACAGGGTGTACTCGGGGCTGCCAGTGTCTACATACTATCGACCGCCTAGCCCCTATGCAGTGCTAAACAATGTTAGCGATTCCTTTTTGGGGAAGGGGGATGCTGGCCCCCTCCCCGAATATTGCCTCTTCGCGTCAACCACATGCCGTTGGTGTCTACCGTAGCAGACTGTCTCGAGCAGGCAATGTCTACATGGGGCACACAATGTCTATAGACTCCACACCGCACTTCCAATGGTCGGCCGGTAAACGGGTGGTGTACCCGCATAAACGGGGTGGCATATAGTGGTAAAACATTGTCTTCTTGCATATTGGGGGCCTTCAACCCCACGCAGGACCCTTGGGACCCCGCGCGGGGGCCCGCGTCCTTTGGACCGCCATGGGAGGGAGGGCACACACAGGGGAGGGAGAGGGCAGAGCTCTCATATACCATATCCATTAATATACATTACCCCTCTCCCCTTAGATGTAGCTAACAACAAGCAAGCAGGCAAGCAAGCATGTCACCTTTCCGTTTTGGCCGTTACTCCGTTCCAACGCCTCGGATCTTTCCCTCATCTAGCTATCCTAGCGCCTAGATGGTGGCCTTGCCGAGTCCAAGTTTGGAGCCAAAAACTCACTGGTGGCGCCCCGGTGCAGGGGCGCCAAGTCGGGAGGTGCTCTCTCAAAACTGCCCATTTTGTGCTAGAAAACTACCCCGAAACCCTTCGAGATGACCGAACAAAGGGAAACGGTGGCTCAACTCCGCGGGGCTTTCATTGACCCCCCGACAATGAGCCCTTTCTTGCCCTCTACCTCCACAATACGCTCGCCAACCGCCCAAAAAAGACGAAAAATGTACAAGATGGCACACAACAATTGTCACATTGCCCATCAAACCCAGAACTGGCCTCATCTTGGTCTTCGTGGGTCGAATCCGAATTCCGAGGGCACCTCGTCCACCCGCAACCCCCCACTTTTTGTGGTTTGCAACGAGACGCCTAGACCGCCGTACCCCCCCCCCCCTTTGTGCAGCACGGCCAAGGTAAGAAAAACAACGGTCACACGGGGTCCCCGTGCTTAGACAAGCACGTGCTTGGGCGCGACGGGCAACACAAAGAGACAGTGCCCACAGAAAACCTGCCCGTACTCCACACCAAGCACATCACTCACAAACATGGCACTAGAACACAACGTGTAGGCATAATTCAGCATGGTCCTCATTTCCTTACTGCCCATCAACGGGTACGGAATAGAAACCTTTTCCAACCGCGTAGAAGGACCAATGATGGTGGTAGGTGCATGCTCACCAGTGGATCGGATGTATGTGACACCCAAGCCAGCGATAGCAACCTTTTTCATGGCAAAAAGCCACAGCAAAACAATTACCATTGGGTTGTAGTACCAATCAGAATGTTGTTGTGAGCAAGAGGAACCATCAAAAACATGACCCAGCCCTTCTTTCAATGTACAATGAGCGCAAAATCACGAAGCAATGAATTTCTGAACATAAAAACCTTGGTCAGAAAAACCCATCACAACAACGGTCACACGGGGTCTTCGTGCTTAGACAAGGCCGTGCCTCCGCAAGGGGGGGGGGGGGGGGATACCAGTGGTCACTCAGTGGAGCTGGAGGGAAGGCCGGCCCACGCACAGTGGGGGCCAATGGTGGGTCCGCCAGGGTCCCCGGGGCGGAATAGGAAATTTTTGTTGCTAGACCACTTGGGATGCTGAAACAAGTGTTTTTAGCGCGTTTTGAGCCTGAGGTGACGCGTTTTGGCCCATGGGAAATCCCGAAACGCATTGAAAAGGGGCCGCCTTGGGTGCAAAAATCGGTCAAAAACGTGTTTTTCCAAAAGTGTCCTGCAAACATTCGGGATGCTCAAACAAGTGTTTTTGGTCAATTTTGAGCGCGTGGTGACGCGCTTTGGCCCATGGCAAATCCCATAATGCTCCGAAAATGGCCCGGTTTGGGACCAAAAATGGGTCAAAAATGTGTCAAAATTGTGCTTTTTCAAAAGTGATCCCGGACCATTTGAGATGCTCAAACAAGTGTTTTTAGCTCATTTTAAGCACGTGGTGACGGATTTTAGCCCATGGAACATCCCAAAGTGCCTTGAAAATGGGCCATGTTGGGACCAAAAAATCGGTCAAAAATCGGTCAAAAATGCATTTTTCTGAAAGTGCCCGTTTTGGGCAAGAACCCCCCTGGGAACCCCCCTTCCTCGCCAGGAAGGGGGGTTCCTAGGGGGGTTCATGGGCGGGAGCCCCCCCCTTCCTAGACCCCTTCCTATGACCCTTCCTGTCCCGAGGCAACAACACGCAAATTTGTTTGTTGGGGCTTGAATCGCATTGTGCCACCACATTGGTGTTCTGACTGATCCACATGCCGCTTGCGTCGCTTGACAACGGCTACACCGCGGCCTTGTCGCGCCTCATTCAATTGCAAACCGACACTTAATGCGTTGGTGTGCACCACGTGCCTCATTCCGAGGCGTGTGATGTGGGGTCGCCGAAGGCACCAACCGGGCTTCGAGTTTTTAAGATGCCGCTTGAACGGTTGCACCCCACAATGGTCGAAGATCACTTTTGGAAAGCCGTGGGTTTGACCCGTGTTTCATCCATTTTTGCGCCCAAAACGGCCAGCTTTCAAAGCATTTTGGGATTCACATTGGGCCAAAACACGTCACCACAGCCTCAAATGGGCTAAAAACACCTGTGTGAGCATCCCAAATGGTCCAAGATCATTTTTGAAACAACACGCTTTTGACCCATTTTAGACCCTTTTTTGGTCCCAACACGGCCCATTTTCAAGGCACTTTGGGACTTTCCGTGGCCCAAAAGCCGTTACCACAGGATCCATTTGGGCTAACAACACTTGTGAGAGCATACTCAATGGTCCGCGATCACTTTTGCAAAAACGGTTTTTGACCAATTTTCACGTGTTTTTGGTCCCAAAACCGCCCATTTTCAAGGCATTTTGGCATTTTCCATGGCCCAAAACGCGTCACCACAGGTCCCAAATGTTCCAAAAACACTGGGTTGAGCTCCCCTAATGATGTAGCATCAATTTTGGAAAACGGTGTTTTTTGACCCATTTTTCAACCATTTGTGGTCCCAAACAGCCGCTTGTCAAGCCATTTGGCGATTCTTCATGGGGCACAACGCATTACGACGGGGCCAAAACTAAGCTAAAACCACTTTTTCGAGCATCCTAAGTGGCCTAGGAACCCATTTTAGAAAAGTGTGCTTTTGACGCCTTTTTGACGCTTTTTTGTCTCAAAATGGCCCATTTTCAAGGTAGCATGGGATTTTCCATGGACCCAACCGCGTCACCACGGGGTCAAAATGGGCCAAAAATACTTGCTTGAGCATGGGTTTCCGTATTCTATCCGATTAACTGCGAACAATGTACAAACTCCCAAAGCGACGCGCAAAATATGCATTGTGAACACATGCCCTATGTACCCAAGGGGTCACACCCCATTGCTATTTACCCCAACACTCCCCAAAGCGGTCACTCGCGGACTCCAATTCCTTGAGTTCCGCCTGTGTCAGCCAATCCCTTTTGCACCACAGCGCGTGCATTCCATGCATGGATAATAACACATGCTTCATCAATGGGAAAAATTTAACGCCACCAAAGGCCACGTCGGGCAGGTTGTCCCGCAATACGGCCACAACTAGGCCATGTAATGCACTGTCTCCGAAAAACATTTTGCCATCTGTTATATGAAATTTTCCGGCCTTGGTTGGTCGGGGGGCGAACCGCTCTGCATGAGGAACATTTTTAACCTCATCCAAAAGCTTCTGAAGCTCCAAAACCCAAGCCTTGCCCGCGTTCTTTGCAGCACGGGCAACGCCGGGTGCACCGTTTTCACTCAAATCTTTCATTGTTTCATCGACTCGCTTCACAATTGCGTTCACAATACCACAGGAACCATGCTCCACGTCACCAACGCTGTTGCATGGTCCAATTGTCCTCAAAAATGAGCCCCACCTGCATTGGGCCGGTACACAATGGGCACGTGCCCAAGAATCAATGCAATGGCAGCCCACCCAATATTTCCCCTTGTGATATTTCGCCGAAAGCATGGCTTTGCCATCACCTGTCAAGGCAGGTACACTGGGGATGCGATTCCCCAAGTGCCAAACATCCACAGTCGACAAACTATCCAAAACATCCTGATTAAGGTTTCCCTTAGTGTTAATGGCCCAGAGACAGTGCGTGTCATCCGGACCATCAAGCGCCCACCACGTCGCCTAGTTTTGGCCGTCCCTTGCAGCCGCCACCCCCGCTGACCACACGGTCACGTGGATGTCGCACTTGGTGGCCGAGGTCTGCCAGTGGTGTGGCATCTGCGCAAATGATAATCAAGAGGCGGTGTTGGCGAGGGATGTTAAACTTGCCGCACGCCCTACTCAACGTCAGCTTGCTATGCACTACTTCAAGGAGTGGGCATACAGCGGCAGATCGGCGTGATACCACCCCCGATGAAACCTTGAGGGCCGTTGCGACATATGGCATTCATTTTCTTCGCCCCTCCATTAGTTCCCTTCGTGTACAATTGCGCTCCAATTTCAACATGTTGCGCGTGGAGAGGCTGATGTGCTGTGCCGTTTGCAACACTCTTAGGCGTCACAAGTTGCCCACCCTCCAGGACCCCGTATACGCGCGATGTGACAATATTCTACATTTCTACTTTGAGTATGCTATTTGACATATGTGACCAAAGTTGTTGGCAGAGCTGTGTCACACCCGTTGAAATACGTGTTGATGTGTTAGCCTTGTGTATCCCCGTCTTCTGGTGTGTTGTATTTGACGTTTTTCTGAAGCTGGCCGAAAATGAGGCCAGGTTTTGGGTAACATTGCAAACAACTATGTGTATATGCAGTTTTTGACCCTTCTGGCCGAAATTTCGGCCAGCTTTTTGATTTCCTAGTGAATAGGCATAGTTATTTTTTTTTTCTTAGGGCTGCCCGAAATTTCGGCCAGCTTTTTGGTCTGTTCACTATTCAAGCACTTATATTCTGGTTTTGGGCGGTCTGGCCGAAATTTCGGCCAGCTTTTCCTATTTTTGAACATTTAAGCAATTATTTCCCCTTCGAACACACCTGGCCCAACTTTCGGCCAGCTTGCAATTCTCGTTGTTCATGAGTATTACACCATACACTCCTACATAACTGTTTGCTTGTCTCAGCATTAATGTCTTCTGCTATTACTGTCAATGTTGTACATGCTGCAGTTACTGGTGCTTTTGCTACTACAGCCAAAGGGCTGTTGCGAAATGCATTACGTGGTGGGACTCTGCAAAAGCTTTTGCAATTCTACCTCTTGTTGCGGAAGAATCGCAGGAGCCGGCACTCCCTGACACAGTTGAAGGCTGCCGCCATTGAGAAGAAGCCCCCACGATGGTACATGACATTTTTGTCACAGTTCCATGCCCTATACTGCCTGCTGCGTCGTATGGCCCTCCCATACTCTAACTGTGGGTCTGGTTACAACTGGGGTATTATGACCAGCCGCCAACGCCGTAACTTAGGAGTCCTTGGTCAGTGTAACACTAAGCAGGAGTCCATTCACCATCGTGCTGGACTAGCAGCACACAACTTGTGGAACACCATGCACCGTAGGCAAGTTTGTATATGGTTTGATAACCTGAGGCGTTACAGGTCGGGAGCTGATCCCCATTCACCCGACTTAACCCTAAACTGTACAGCTGTTGCTGTTTTGCACACTACTGCCCTACCTGCATACCGGGGTCTGCCGGAGCTGGCCGAAATTGAGGCCAGGGTACCAAAGGTTGCTGATGACATCTTTCGCTCACATAGAGCATTGTTTGATCGTATTGATGTTGCCAACCAAGGTATTCAGAGAGTTTGGGTTCGTGCTCCTTTGGATATTGCCAGAAAAAATGTCCGTTCCCTCAACTGGAGACCCTTTTTCGTGTCTGAGCTCCGCTCCGGCACACACAAAGAGCTTTTGGAAGTCGTGGTTGATTTGTCATGTGTGGAACACCGCACCAGATACTGTGTTCCGCTGCTTGTGGACATGAAAATACACTTTGCCCTACTTAAGGTGTGTTATGGTGCTGCTTATGTTCCCTGGAATGTACCACAATTACTGTTGGGTTTTCCTTTGGTGTAAGGAGTATGGCATAGCTATAAGTATTGCGTTGAATTGATCTACAGGGCGTTCCTGCCGTTCATTAAGTTTTTGGAGCAGGGGAACAGCCTTCAGGTTGGGTCTATCCTCCCTCGGAAGGTCAAGCCCATCCATATGGAGAAGACGTTGCTTGGACTCATGCTAGCCCCGTCGTCCAATAGAGGCAGACTAGATGAGCGCGTCACTACCCTGCTCAATAGCCAGGGGGCCTTGACACCCATTCAGCGCAAGGGTTTGCGTATGTTAGTAGCCCTTAAGGCTTTGCTGTACACATACTATCCAGCTGCTTTCAGCATTGGGACTTTGGTTCGTGAGTGCAACTGTGAGGGCCGGGGGTCAGGTTCCGGGATTGTAGCTAAGCAGGCACTTGAGATGTCCCTTTTGCTCATGCTGAACATCCTAAAGCCCGAGGAGCAGTTAGCCACGGAGTATGTGAAAACCACTGTTGTTGCTCTTTTGTTTTGGAGTCAGTGGCATTCCGCCTCCCTACGGTGTATCCACTCTGAGGAGCTGGGTGAGGCACTTCTGAGTCGTTTCTCAGCCCACTATCGCCGCAACACTGCCTGTACCACTGTTCAACAGTCGTCTGATTTATTTCTGACACTTCCCCCTGTCCAACCGGGAGAGAAAGTTTTGCGTGGTGTGCTGACTGAGAGATCCGTGGCAATGTTCTGTGCCAATCTTCAACAATTCATCTTGACAGCCCATACACACAGCCCGCCCATTTGTGTTCCCGTTCCGGACTATAAAGTTGAGGTGAGAAGACTGGATGCAGTTGAGGATCTGACGTTCTCCGGTACCATGTCTAGGACACGAATCACCACAGACCGTTTAAAAGTGGTTCTGTTGCATGCAATGCAAAATTTGGTTGCGCGTACGAGGTTTCCTGAGGGTGTTGAGCATTTTTTACAGACAAATGCACCTGCCCGCACTGCTGCCCAGCAAGGGTGTTGCGTACTGCACAAGGACCAAGGACTGTAATGTTGTGTGTGCCCTTTTGGGTGAGGAGACTGTTGTGCCTGATGAGTTTGTTCAGTCCATCAGAGCAGCTATCACCAACGCCGACACGTGCCCCCCCAAGTCATGGGAGGATGTGTACCACGACTTGGGGGCAGGTTTTCCTGTGGATTGTTCTGGGGTTAGGTATGTAGATGAGGATCCTGAGGAGCAAGATGGGGAGGCAGAGTCGCAATCAGAGACACACACTCCAAAGAAGAAACCCAAAACTGCCCCTGCCCCCTCACCTAGTGGCACGCAATGCGCTCAAGCCACCCCAGCTTCCTCCTCAGGCACTGTGGCCCCTACTGGCGGAGGTATGAATGCTTTTGTGAATCATTTTTCACCATCCAAGGGTGGAAACACACAGTCACAGAACTCTGCCACTGCCAAGCCGGGTGCTGCAACCCCTGCCAAGCCTCCTGCTAACACGGGTGCTAAGAAGCCCCGTGCGTCTGATCTGCGCAAGCGCTAATGCCAGTCCTGCTGCTTATATTGCGTATCAATATGAAGTCTGGCCGAAATTTTGGCCAGCATGTAGTCCTCAGCCTCTTCAGCCTCTTATTATTGTGTTTCCCCATAGGCACTGCAGGTCTGATTCGATTCGTCAGTTGGCAAGTATTTGCTTGTAATTGAGTCTATTATGTTGCACACCCTGTTAGAATGTCACTGCTCCTGTGTTCCTTGCTCAAGTCTTTGTCATAGGTACCCATTTCAGTGATCATATTCGGAGTTTCGATGGACATGGCCGAAATTTCGGCCAGCTTAGGCCTGTTTGCAAAATGGGGCCATGTGTTTGGACATTTTTCAAAGAGCTGGCCGAAATTTCGGCCAGGTTGGTTGAAATAGGAAATACAAGTATATGCTTTGGGATAGTTTTCTGTGTGCTTCCATGAAAGGTATGTTTGGGGTTCCTTTATCTGTGGTGTATAGGGGGATTGTGTGATCACCTTGGAACAAAGGGCAAAAAAAAATAGGCAACCCCCCCGCCCCCCGCACTGGAATGCAGTGGTCTAAATGTAAAACAACACTATATTTTGGTGATTGAATATCTTTATTTTGAAAATCTGTGTGTTTCCAGAAATGCAAATAATGGCATATATTTGAAATACACACGTTGTTTTTGCATGTTGCCACCAGGGGGGTTTGGATACCCAAAAAATAACACCCCTTTTCACATACTTTTCCCCTCACTACAACATGGACTTCCGTGGACCATAGCGCCAGGTGGGGGGTGGGCAACTTGTGACGCCTAAGACACTTGGATCACTTCCTCGGAGACATGCTGTTCGTCGTCATCACGCACCTTGTGGCTGCTGGACTCAATCACTATACCTTTACCGGTTGTGCGCACAACGATGTCCTCATCTCCAAGCAGAGCGCCCACAACGTCGCGAATGTATTTGCGTCTCTGTCGCCGTGCATCAACCTCCAGATCCCATTAAGTCACACGAATGACACTTGCAAGGAAATTGGCAACGCCCTTTTGCATTAAATTTGAAATGAACGCCTGCCAAGAATTTTGAGGGCACGATATGCACAGGAAGTGCCATAGGAACCCCACAAGAGCCCCTTCCCTGCACAGGAACCGCCCCCTTTCTTGTCCAGGAACTGTCACAGGAACCCCCGTTGTTGTAGAGGAAAACCCTTCCTGGACTCCTTCCCGGACCCCTTCCTGCACAGGAACCTGCCCCCCCTTCTTGTACAAGAGCCCCTTCCTATAACCCCTTCCTAGACACTTTCTGCACAGGAACCCCCCACCTTCCTGTACCTAGTGTTTCGGTGTACTGCCCCTATCGCAACCACAACAGATGTTACCTGGGTTCCTTTCAAACACCGCTGTCACATGGGGTCCAGACAATGCGTCCCTGGCTGCATTCCGACCACACATGTCATGCAAATGCGTCCATGAAAGAAGGAGTCAATGAACTTGAAGTGAGAGCTGCCAATTTATGACATGAAGCTTGGAAATCTCGGTGGTGCCCCGAAGGGTGAAGCTATGTCAAGCTCCCCACTCGTGGCAACAGCTTAAACGCCCTGCGCACGACTACTATCCTACGCGACTGTCGCGCACAAAATAAGGTAAGGGTTGGATATGCGTTAGGGTTACGCGAAAAAGAACCAGTTGTTGGTTATGGGTTAAGTTATGCATTTTTTATTGCGCACTGCGTCGCACACCCCTTGGCGTGTTCGCACAGCCCTGCATGCATGCGTGCAATCTTGGGAGTGGCCTGGTCACAACACACGTGTACTGCAACCAACGGGACGCAACTGCCTCTCAGTGTGCCACCAGGGGTTGTCTCTCCACGTCTCATGCCCAGACTGCTACGCCACTGTGCCTTTGCACTCCTAATCACTTGCTAGGGCTTGGGCCCTAGCCGTGCGTCCGGTTGAGGATGCTCAACGCCCGGTCACATTCCGCAGCTTTCTCCGCCAGCAGCGCCTCGGCCTTGACCTTGCCTGCCTGCGCCCCGCGCGCCATGTCTTCGGCAGCTTCACACCCGTCTTCCAAGGCAATCACTTGTGCCCGCAAACTTGCACTGGTGGCCTGGTGCTTCAACCTGTTCCCGTGCTTCGCGCTCCTTCTTGATTGCCTGCTCCGTGGCCCGCTTTGCCCTGGTCTTGCCGCCACTTGCCATCGCCCTCTCAACGGCATGAGGCAACACCTCCTTTAGCGCCGCGCGCACGACCTCTTGCAACCCAGGTGCCAGTTGCGTTACCACTGTCCCCTTGTCCACTGCCATTGCACTTGCCCGCCCCGGACTGCCTGGCACGCGCCGCTTGGAGGGGGAGTCGGTGATGACGATCCTCGGGGCAAGTCGCTTCACGGATCGCCGCGCCGCCTTCTCTGATTGCTCCGACTTGACCTCGGCCCCAGGTTGCTGCCACAGTGCCTCCGTACGTGCCTCCGTGGCGGGCTCCTTCTTTACGTGTGAGCGTCCACCCAATTGACCCTGTTCTTGCCGCTGGCGGTACTTCTCAAGCCACTGGTCAACCGCGTCCTGCACCTCAATGGGGACACGGGCATCCAAGCCCGTCAGCCTTGTCAGACTCTTCAGCGTCTTGAAGCTGATGTGCTCGCTGTACACCAAGAAAGACCATGGGTTGCTGGCTTTGGCATGGCCAACAAGGCACAAGTACTACGCAACCACGTACGTCTTGCCATGTCCTGCATGCCCCTGGGGCAGCTCGGCTCGACTGTCCGTACATGCCACTGGCAACTGCAGTTGCAGGGCAGTGGCTGCCTTCCCCTTCCGGATGGTCAGTGTGCAGTCGCGATACCAAAAAGGGCCCCCTTGGTCACTTGGCCCCCTTGGTAACAGGACTGTGCATGTCCGTGATGGTGAGCGTCGATTGCAACAGCCATGTTGGCGGGTCTTGAACACTTGCATGGTGCTCGCCAATCCATAGTCAGCGCAGCCTCGGATGGTGCCACGGGCAACAGGGCTGCCCGCTCCTCCTCATCGACCGACTTCAGGACCAGCCGCGGTTACACGTCGAAATCAGCCTGAACAGAGGTGCGCAAAATGCCAGTGACGAAAGGGGAAAGGAAGTGGTCCAAGAAGGGGGGTTCGTGTGCAGGAAGGGGGGGGGGTTCCTGTGCAGGAAGGGTCCACGAAGGGTCTACCAAGGGGTCCAGGAAGGGGGGTTCCCTTGCAGGACGGGGGGGGTTCCTGTGCAAGAAGGGGCTTCCTGGGGGGTTCCTGGTATGGCTCGTGTGTAGGAAGGGGCGGGGTTCCTGTGCAGGAAGGGGGTTCTTGGGGGGTTCTTGGGACGGTTTCCCGTGCAGGAAGGGGGGGGGGTTCCTAAGTGGCATGCACATGCCACAGCCCGCACACTGTGTCCAGTTTGAGCCCTCAAACTACCCTCCCCTTGAATTGCGACCTGATGACCCTTGGCAACCGGTACGGACCATATATTTGGCGCATTGCGGTGTAAACCCCTCCAACCAATGGCCCTCCGATTCAAAGGGGACAAAGTGTCAACCTGCTAGCATGCACACCAAAAGGCCTGCTCCTGTGCCACCTTGCTGTTGTGAACGATCGCCCCGGCCGCCATCCCCAAGCTCGGGTCCACGGGTCTCGGCTCCCGGTGGTGCCATCTTCATCCGGTGCACCAAAATGTCACTGCTCTCCTCGGTACCCCGGGCGAATCCTCCGAAGCTGCGGTCAAAGTGGAAATGGTGCCGTCTTGTACTTGAAAAAATTGGCGAACATCTCGTTGCTGAACACAAATATCCCACTTGTAAACAAAGCTGCGGGTGGCAACCAAACCACAATGGGGTCCATATTTGGCCATCGTTTTGTGGAACCGCAAAGTTGTGTCCTTCACCAACTGGCCCCCGAAGGAGTTGACAACACGGGTAGCATAGTGCATCAAACAATTGTGAGTACAAAGTGTCCAAACAATCAGTCCAATGGTGTGGAGCAAAAAAGAAATGATGCGCACCTACGATCTCCTAATCCGCACCCCTCTCCTCAACGGTAGGTGGCTCCACAATACGGCTCCAAAGTATGTGCGATGGGTAACTTGCTGCATAAACGTGGCAGAAGGGGCTCAACTGGGTCAAAACGGGTTCAAAATGTGCTCATTTCGCTTGTTTATGCACCCCCATGGGGTGCAGACAAGGAAGGGTGGCCCAAAATGACATGGTAGTGCACCGCTAAAGTAACGCACCACACTTATGGGGGGTGTTTTGGGGGTCAAAATAAGCATACAGGAAGTATCACGCCCCCGGTGTCCGACCAAGGGAGTCAACGTTTTTCGGGCAGGAACCCCCCTAGGAACCCCTTCCTAGACCCTTCCTGCACCCTTCCTGGACCCCTTCCTGGCATGAACCCCCCTTCCTAGACCCTTCCTAGACCCCTTCCTGGGCAGGAAACCCCCCCCTTTCTAGCCAGGAACCCCCCTTCCTATGACCCTTCATGTCCCTCAAAGGCAGCCTCGTTTTCCCAATGTCCGACTGTCCCTTCGCTTGGGATTGGGTGGCGGCCGTCACACGCCCCGCCGGTACACGTGGCTGCTCCCGTCCGGAGGGGCCGACGTTCCACGACACCGCCATCCCAAGCACGTGTGCCGTGACTTGGCCGCCGGGGCACGACCATTGGCCGGGTGCGCATCACCACGTCCATCCTCCGCAACAGGGACCCCTATGCCCTCTGAGACCTCATTACGGAGACGGTGCGCCGCAACCCCGACATCACCGCTTTCCACGTGCGGCCCAGCGGGGCAGACTACTGCTCCTTGCAGGAGGCCCTGTCCACCGCCTGCTCAGCGACCACGCCCGGTCCCACAGCCACTACATGGCTGCCCACCCTGTGGATGCCGAGCCGCCCAACACCCTCCGCTTCTCTTCCACGAAGCCCAAGCCCGCAAATTTTGCCAAGGAGGCGTGGTACAAGGAGGTAGCCAAGAGGAAGTTGTTCCTCTTCGATCCGCGGCAGTCCGGTGAGGAGACCCTCCCCATCTACTATGTCTCCAGTCGCTCAGCGTGGGGGTGAAACGGCGACGGCTCGGGGCTCAATGTGCCGCGTGCCTTTGCCGCCAGCGGGTTGCTTGCCCTGCCCGTCACCTCTACCCCGCTCTTTGCCGCGCACAACAACCCCCTGACGGAGCTGCCGAGTGACTGCCCCACTGCCGTGAACAGCGACCCAAGCCTGCTTGCTAGCCTTCAACACTTGTTCATCCGCGGTTTTTTTGTAGAGTATGAGGTGGAGGAGGCGCACAGCGAGGCATTGGCGATCGCCGAGGAGCGATGGGCCCGCATCTTCAACGACAACCGCCCAGTTGCTGGCCGAGCCCAGGACCCGCCGGACCGCAACATGGTGGGGGGGAAGCCGGAGGACATGTCGAAGCATCCGGATGGGCAGGAACACATCTAGCTGTGGGACCCGCCACGCATTAAGGCCATGGTGACACGGGTGAAGGCGAAGCTGGAGGCGATCTTGGGCAAGACTCTGCACCTCATGATGCAAGGCCACATCGAGTTTGTCGCCCACCTTCGACAACAGCCGCACTGAGATTTCCCAACAACGTCACTTCCTGTGGATGACATCGCCCTCTCCGTGTTCTGGGCACTGTCCATGGATATGATGATGTTTGCGCACAGTTCGTCGCCATGTCCGCCCGTGCCTTCCCTCGCCCTTGGATCATCCACCGCATGCCAATGAAAAGGGGTTCGCTGTGGGTGATCTGCTCGACGGTGGTGCATGAAGGAGGCGAACCGCCATTGGCTGCGGAACTAGGGTCTCGCCGTATTATTGGTTTTTGGGGGCTGTCGACGCACACCGTGTCCTACACCACCACCCCTGCCATCACCCCCCCGTTTTGGACGCACAAGGCCGCTGTGAGTTGTGGAGTTCTCGGATGCCGCCCGAAGCCGACACGTGAGAAGTGTTTTGGGTGTGGAGTCCAAGACCTTTGCCGCAATCACACAAGGATCAAGTGTAGCAAGTGCGACACTGAAGCAGCAGCAGGAGCGACATCTCATCTAGGGAGTGCCGAGGCCGCTGATCTGAGTCGTGTCCCTACCTTGAGCACATGGTGACATGTTTGATTGCATCGGATGGGACGACGGTTTACACCGGGCATTGCGAGGCAGCGGCGGCACCACATGTGATTCCCGCTGACACTACCCCCAAGCCGGAGGACTGCCCACTGGCGGGCCATGCACACGAGAGCGAGTGGTTGCCTTGGCCAACATCGGAACACCACGCCTTGTTGGCTACACCGCCTGGGAGCATTTTGGTGGTGGTGAACGGCCGAGTCTTGTGCACCTAGCACAAGTGGTATTCGTGGTGTATGACACTCTTAAGTGGCACTCGGTTACGCGCACGTATGCTTGCCACGTGTGTAGCAAGTATTCTGCGTAGTATGACCCCATCAACCACGGCTACACTTTGGATGGGGAGATCCATTACAATATCCCCTCCAAGATTGCGGACCTCACCGAGTACCAGAAACGACAAATTGCACTTCGGGCTCTTTACTCAAATACGCTACAACACGTGGATCTTTGTCACAAGCAATGGCACCATGCATTGGGTGCCCTCGGTGTCGCCTGGAAGTCAAGCCAACTCTATAATGCCCTTTATGGTTTCGTGACAATGAAAGAGGATATGTGGCCGATTACCAAAAACTCAACGTTAGTGAGCAAAGCACTCGGCAAATGAACCAAGTGTTGTTGTTGCTCAAGAAAATTCACCCTTTTTTTTCCCGATTACTTGCGCGCTATGAAACGTTGTACCGATTCTTGGAGAATGCGGCCACCACGCTGACACATCGCTCCTATGAAGCTAACTATGGGACACGCTTGGCATACGTGGCTCGGGCTGTCGAGTGTGATGCACCACGGAACATCATTCCGGATTTCGCTCCTCACCGGAACAGGGGACCTTAATACGGCCACTCAGTCTTTGGCCACTGTACACTTATTTACGCTTTAATGAGCCCAAGTTGGAACAATGTGCGCGGCCCGATATGTATTCTGGTGGTGTTCGTGGATATACCGGACTTGGATGTGCCGCCTGCTACCATAGCCGCTATCTTGCCTTTGATGGCCGATGGCGTCGTGACCGGAGTTTCCGTGTTTCCAAGTGAGCAAAGAGATGAAGAACCAATTGATATGAAATCGACAAAACTTCAAGGCTGAACGTGTGAATCGTGCAGAGGACATTACCGCATCACACGTGCGAAGTGCGAGGAGTTCCACAGGCCCAAAACCGGCACCGAGCAAATGTACATCACAACAACGACATAGGCCCTCACAACGTCCTCAAGCAAGTAAATGCAACCAACCGAGTCAATTTTGTGATTGCGCAGCACAAAGCATTCAACACCCTCCATTCTATTCCCAGCGTGCAGCAGCCTCAGCATCGCCGTCAACTCCGCCTACTAGTCCAGGCAAGAAGTCGCGGGCATGCTACCGAGACAGTGTACAATCTATGAACCACAATCTTGATCACGAGGGATAAGATAAAGGTACTGTGCAGCTCAACCGGCAGTATCGTGACGGAACTCATGTGCCTTCCAATAGTTGGAACACGTTCCTATTGGGCACGAGGACAATTAGATGTTACATCCATGAGTCGTGAACTTCGCAAGGGGGACCTTTCCTTCACTTTGACCATGAATGACAACTTGAATGATTTGCAAGTTGTTGTGCCGTAACGATGCCCTGCAAGATGTGTGTGGCCTAGAGAATACCCCAAAAACACAGGGCCAAACAAGCCTATCCAAGATGCACGCTATGGAGGCTTGTGTGGCGTTCCACAAGCGGGTGGAGATCTTCAAGCGGGAGTTCGTGGCTATTGGCGAAAATGGTCCATTCGGAAAGGTGCGGTATCATTGGTTTCAATTAGATTGTCAAGAGCGAGGCTGGGTGAATTTACACGGCAAGGTATGTTGTGAAACCAACAGCATCTCAGACGGTGTGATTTGTGCAACAATGCCTCGTGAAAGTGTCGGCTTCGATCCAAAATTCACAGCATACCCACGGGAATTGTACAAGGAGTGCAACATGTACCCCGACAAGTGATTCAACTTTGGCCGTGTATGTACCAACTGCAAGTTGTGTTGTCCCTTTAGCGTGCTACAGGAGAGAGAAGAATCGGATAACAGTGGGGTCCGCTTGCTTTATCGCATATATCAAGCCGAAGATGCATGTGTTCTTCTGCACAATTGCCGTTTGTTGGTCCGGCTCCAGTGCCACAATAATGTACAACATATTACATCTTTTGTTGTGAATCATATCTCGCCAAGTATCACACGAAGCCTACAAAGTCGTTGCCAGTGCGAATCACCATCTCTCCTGATGCAAGCGATGCGGAGCGTCTACTTAAGCTACGTTCCTTGGGCGCCCGGAGATGGGAACGATGCTCTTAGGGATTCATCCACGTCGGGGCAGCCGCGAGGTCGTATGGATTTTGACGGATCCATGGCCAAAACTAGGATGGTTGAAACATCGAAGGCATCTCCTGGATGAAGGTACATCTACAAACGTTTGGTTATTTGGGTTGCTATGACCGATATTTGGAGAGCCCCATTGCTGCAACCCCCACCAATTACCCCGGCTACTATCGCTGTCACTGGCGAACACAATGTGAACGCACGCAGGTACCCAGGCTATAGCATGCAATCCGGCCGAGAACTTTGTATATGATTGTCCTTCTAGTTAATCAAATGACACAATGAGCGGAGATCTTTTCCAAGCTAAAGTACGTCCCGATGAGGTTTGAAGGACCATATTGTTGGCCGTCACCACCAGCGACTTTGGAAAAGACATTGGCGGACGGGGTGGAGAAAAAGTGGATTCTACGGTGGTCTTGGGGTGGAATTTTTACCTCCGGTATGGAAAAGATGCAAAATTGTATTTTTTTTGCAAAAGATATTGTTGTCGCAGCCCTTCACAAAAGCAGACCACCAACGGAAATTCCTGCCTTCCAACAATGTCACCAAAACATTCATGGAGGAGTGTATTCATCGAGAGTTTGGCCGTGGTGACGAGGAAGAGGCAAGCGAAAATGTAAGTAATGCCCAGGCACGTGGGTATTCCTTTGAGCGTTTGCGAAAAATGGCTTTTTTTGGCCCAAAGCTGCGTAGATTTGGGAGGGCACCTGCCAACTTGTCACTCACGCCCCGGGGCGCCACCGGTGAGTTTTTGGCCCAAAACTTGGATTTGGCAAGGCCACCACCTAAGCTCTACGATGGCTAAGGTAGAGTCAAGGCCGAGGCGTTAGGAAGGTGTAATAGCCAAAACGGAATGGTGACGTGCTTGCTTGCTTGTTGCTTGCTTCTTCGCTAAATTTAAGAGGAGAGGGGTGTAGTAATATATCCTCTAATCTACACCCCTCTCCCCAACTCTAGGTGGTTCGACCATACGGCTCTAAGGTACATGGGAAGGATACACCTTGGTGCACATATGTGGCGGAAGGGGCTAAACTCGGTCAAAACGGGTGCAAAATGTGGTCACTTCACTTTTTTGTGGGGCCCCGTAGGTCTAAGGTCGCTTGGGGAAAACTACCTTTTGACGCACTTTTCACCCACCTTTGCTCGCGAAGCGGCCCCTTTTCAAGCCATTTGGGGATTTTCCTGGGTCCAAAACGCGTCACCACGGGTTGAAAATGAGTTCAAAACGCCCGTGAGAGCGTTCCGAATGGTCCGCCACCACTTTTGGAGAAAACGCGCTGTTGATGCATTTTCGACCCGGTTTTTGGTCCCCAAGCAGCCCCGTTTCAAGGCATTTTGGGATTTTCCGTGGGCCAACATGCGTCACCACGGGCTCAACATGGGCTGAAAACACTTGTTTGAGCATCCTAAAAGGCGTGGAATCAATTTTGGAACAACATGTTTTTCACCAATTTTTGACCCATTTTTGGTCCCACAGCAGCCCAATTTCAAGGCATTTTGGGATTTTCCATGGGACAAAACGTGTCACCTTGGGCCCAAAATGGGCTAGAAACACTTATTTGAGCACCCTAAATGATCGAAGCTCACTTTTGGAAAAACACGTCTTTCACCCATTTTTCAACCATTTTTGGTCGCAAAACAACCCCTTTTCAAGGCATTTTGGGATTTTCCATGGGCCAAAACGCGTCACCACGGGCTCAAAATGGGCTACAAACACATGTTTGAGTATCCCAAACCTTCCACGATCACTCTTGGAAAAACGCGTTTCGACCTAGTTTCGACCCATTTTTGGCGCAAAACGGCCCCTTTTCAAGGCAGTATGGGATTTTCCATGGCCCAATACGCGTCACCACGGGCTCAAAACGGGCTAAAAAAACTTGTTAGAGCATCCCAAATGGTCTAGGATCAATTTTGGAAAATTGCACTTTGGACACATTTTTCACCCATTTTTTGTCCCAAAACGGCCCCTTTGCAAGGCATTTTCAGATTTTCCATGGGCCAAAACACATCACTACGGGCTCAAAACATGCTTAAAGCACTTGTTTGAGCATCCCACGTGGTCCCCCGTGCGCGTGCCGGGCTGCCCTCCGGCTCCACCAAGTGACCACTGGTGCGGCCGCCTAGGCGTCTCGGCGGGCGCTTCTAAGGCTTGGAAACCACAAGCAGTGGGGGGTTGCATGCCCTTGACTCCTTCGCCGATAGGGTGTCTAGTTCGGCTTCTTGGGCCATGGCCGGTTCATCTTCTCCAAAGCAGTGCTTTTCAAGCTCATAAAAATTAGACATGTAGTTATTGAAGAAAGTGGAGTCTATGATTTCTTCGGCCATAAGAAATTGTGCAAGAAGGCGCCCAAAATAGCCCCCAAACCCGGGCGAAACGCCCAAACGAAGGGAAACGGTGGCTATGGCCCATGTGCGGCTTGATTTCACCATGTCACAGAGCCCTCTAGTGATATGTCCGAGAAACGGCCCAAAAAGGCGCCAAAAAGCCTCAAAACCTGCGCATTGTGCACGGACACCCCGAAACCAAGCACGGGCCGTATCTTGGGCTACATGGCTCAAAATCCGATTCCAAGGGTACCTAGTTCACCCGCAACCCCCTACTTTTTGTGGTTTCCAAGCATCAGAATCGCCCAACGAGCCACCTGGACCCCCATACTAGTGGTCACTTGGTTGAGCTGGAGGGCAGGCAAGCCAGCGCACAGTTGGTTCACTTGGCCGTGTCAAAGAGCCCTCTAGTACCCTTCAACTCCACGATATGTCCGAGAAACGGCCCAAAGTGGCGCCAAAAAGCCCCAAAATATGCGTGCGCAATGTGCACCAACACCCCGAAACCAAGCAGGGGCCGTATCTTGGGCTACGTGGCTCCAAATCCGATTCCGAGGGTACCTAGTCCACCCGCAACCCCCCACTTTTTGTGGTTTCCAACCCTCGGAATCGCCCAAAGGAACGCCTAGACACCCGTACCAGTGGTCACTTGGTACAGCCGGAGGAGGACTTAGGCGTCACAAGTTGACCACCCTCTAGGACCCCGTATACGCGCGATTGGACAATATTCTACATTTCTACTTTGAGTATGTTATTTGACGTATGTGACCAAAGTTGTTGGCAGAGCTGTGTGACACCCGTTGAAATACGTGTTGATGTGTTAGCCTTGTGTATCCCCGTCTTCTAGTGTGTTGTATTTGACGTTTTTCTGAACCTGGCCGAAATTTCGGCCAGGTTTTGGGTAACATATGTGTATATGCAGTTTTTGACCCTTCTGGCCGAAATTGGGGCCAGCTTTTTGGTTTCCTGGTGAATAGGCATAGTTATTTTCATTTTTCCTAGGGCTGGCCGAAATTTCGGCCAGCTTTTTGGTCTGTTCACTATTCAAGCACTTATATTCTGGTTTTTGGGTGGTCTGGCCGAAATTTCGGCCAGCTTTTCCTATTTTTGAACATTTAAGCAATTATTTCCCCTTTGAACACACCTGGCCAAAATTTCGGCCAGCTTGCAATTCTCGTTGTTCATGAGTATTACACCATACACTCCTACATAACTGTTTTCCTGTCTCAGCATTAATGTCTTCTGCTATTATTGTCAATGTTGTACATGCTGCAGTTACTGGTGCTTTTGCTACTACAGCCAAAGGGCTGTTGCGAAATGCATTACGTGGTGGGACTCTGCAAAAGCTTTTGCAATTCTACCTCTTGTTGCGGAAGAATCGCAGGAGCCGGCACTCCCTGACACAGTTGAAGGCTGCCGCCATTGAGAAGAAGCCCCCACGATGGTACATGACATTTTTGTCACAGTTCCATGCCCTATACTGCCTGCTGCGCCGTATGGCCCTCCCATACTCTAATTGTGGGTCTGGTTACAACTGGGGTATTATGTCCTGCCGCCAACGCCGTAAGGTAGGAGTCCTTGGTCAGTGTAACACTAAGCAGGAGTCCATTCACCATCGTGCTGGACTAGCAGCACACAACTTGTGGAACACCATGCACCGTAGGCAAGTTTGTATATGGTTTGATAACCTGAGGCGTTACAGGTCGGGAGCTTTTCCCCATTCGGCCGACTTAACCCTAAACTGTACAGCTGTTGCTGTTTGCACACTACTGCCCTACCTGCATACCGGGGTCTGCCGGAGCTGGCCGAAATTGAGGCCAGGGTACCAAAGGTTGCTGATGACATCTTTCGCTCACATAGAGCATTGTTTGATCGTATTGATGTTGCCAACCAAGGTATTCAGAGAGTTTGGGTTCGTGCTCCTTTGGATATTGCCAGAAAAAATGTTCGTTCCCTCAACTGGAGACCCTTTTTCGTGTCTGAGCTCCGCTCCGGCACACACAAAGAGCTTTTGGAAGTCGTGGTTGATTTGTCATGTGTGGAACACCGCACCAGATACTGTGTTCCGCTGCTTGTGGACATGAAAATACACTTTGCCCTACTTAAGCTGTGTTATGGTGCTGCTTATGTTCCCTCGAATGTACCACAATTACTGTTGGGTTTTCCTTTGGTGTACGGAGTATGGCATAGCTATAAGTATTGCGTTGAAATGATCTACAGGGCGTTCCTGCCGTTCATTAATTTTTTGGAGAAGGGGAACAGCCTTCAGGTTGGGTCTATCCTCCCTCGCAAGGTCAAGGTCATCCATATGGAGAAACGTTGCTTGGACTCATGCTAGCCACATCGTCCAAAAGAGGCAGACTAGATGAGCGCGTCACTTCCCTGCTCAATAGCCGGCGGGACTTGACACCCATTCAGCGCAAGGGTTTGCGTATGTTATTAGCCCTTAAGGCTTTGCTGTACACATACTGTCCAGCTGCTTTCAGCATTGGGACTTTGGTTCGTGAGTGCAACAGGGAGGGACGGGCGGCAGGTTCCGGTATTGTACCTAAGCAGGCACTTGAGATGTCCCTACTGCTCATGCTGAACATCCTAAAGCCCGAGGAACAGTTAACCACCGAGTATGTGAAAACCACCGCTGTTGCTCTTTTGTTTTGGAGTCAGTGGCATTCCGCCTCCCTAGGGTGTATCCACTCTGAGGAGCTGGGTGAGGCACTTCTGAGTCGGTTCTCAGCCCCCTATGGCCGCAACACTGCCTGTACTAGTGTCCAACAGTCGTCTGATTTATTTCTAACACTTCCCCCTGTCCAACCGGGAGAGAAAGTTTTGCGTGGTGTGCTGACTGAGAGATCCGTGGCAATGTTCTCTGCCAATCTTAAACAATTCATCTTGACAGCCCATACACAGAGCCTGCCCATTTGTGTTCCCGTTCCGGACTATAAAGTTGAGGTGAGAAGACTGGATGCAGTTGAGGATTTGACGTTCCCCGGTACCATGTCTAGGACACGAATCACCACGGACCGTTTAAAAGTGGTTTTGTTGCATGCAATGCAAAATCTGGTAGCGCGTACCGGGGTTCCTGAGGGTGTTGAGGATTTTTTGCAGACAAATGCACTCCGTTGCTGCCGAGCAAGGGGTGTTGCGTACTGCACATGCTTCTATCCGCGCTGCCAACCGTGCACCGCCTGCTGCTGCTGCTCCTGCTCCTGGTGGAATTGCCTTGCCCCCAAAGCCACCCCCGAAGCCCCGAGCCAGAGGCCCCCCAGTACCCCCCCCGCCCCCCCCCCCCTCCCAGTACCCCCCCCCCCCCGCCCCTGATGATTCCATTGCTGTCGACTCTTGTGATAGTGACCAGGATATTGATTGTGATGCGGACAACGTTGCCTCCTTTGAAGCCCTAGATGAGGCGGAACACATCGGTGTGGATACCCAGGACTGGGACTGATTTCTGTTTGCAGCTGTGTTTGTCACTGTGGTATGGGTTCTGCCACGCATTGCCAGTGATTTTGGTGTGTCTATTTGCTGTTTCATGTTTTTCTGGCCGAAATTTCGGCCAGACTTGTTGTTTTGTAATATGGCTACCCCCAGAACACAAATGACTTAAGGTTCTGGCCGAAATTTCGGCCAGCCTCTCAGAATGGTATTTGTACACAGTGGTTTGACATGCAGAGCAGTGCTGGCCAAAATTTCGACCAGGTTATCCGAATTTCCTGTCAGGCAGTCCGTTTTGGTCCTTTTTTGGTTGATCTGTGCTTGTTATTTGCTATCTGGGAACTCTCCCCTTCATGAAATGTTGCCTTGTAGCCGTTTATTTTATGACTGAGCCTGGAGGGGTATCACAGGACATGGCTATTTCGCCAGATGGTGAGCCTGCAGCATACAATGGGCAATCTCAAGTGCAATCCGAGTCTCAAGAGGACCAGGCGAGCACAGAGGGACTTCAAAAGAAGCCTAAGGCCGCACCAAAGAAAAATTCCTCATCCTCCATCAAGTTATCCGACTGGGTTATGTCAACGACGAAAATAAAGGTTCGGTGGGATCAGATTGTTATCGACCACGACCGAAAATTTGGGCAGGTCCGTAGGATTTCGGATGATCGCGTGCAACGCCGCTACGACGATATGAAGGCAGCCCCGCCTGTGGATTACATCCAGGATCTTCTTTTTTATAAAGTCACTCGTATGTGTGTTGTGGTATTCTTCTCGATAGTACCGTTTTCGCGTCTGAATTTTCGACCCTGCTGTTACGAATATTCCTGTTGCACAGCCACTCGCTGGGTTTTGTTGGGGGGTCAGCATGTTTACACTGCTGCCCAAAAACACAAGACCAAATTTGAGATGAAAAATATGGAGGGTCCGGATTGGACCCCGGTATTTGGTGGTTATGAAGTCAAACAGGACTGCTGCCTGTGGACTAGGCGCCGGCTTGCAGGCTTACATCAAATCTAGACCACTGCTGGCTCAGCATCCACCACATCGGAGCGAATGTCCCTACTCCTGGATAGGCTTGAGGATGAGGATGCCAATGAGTACACCCTGTACCATCACATTACTGTTATGCTTGAAGAGTGTGGTGTTACTGCCGAGGAAGGCACTGTGGTGTGTTTCGTTTATTAATTCGGTTTTGTCGATCGACCTGGCCGAAATTTCGGCCAGCTTCTGTGTTCCACATGTTCTCCTATGCAGAGTGCTGTTGCCAAACGGTGGGGTGGCGTTGGGCGTTTGGTGAAATTTGTGGGTCTTCCTTCAGTAGACGCCATGGCAGCCATGGAAAAGCGTGGACTACATCCCGCACTGGGTACGTTCAAGGAAGTGGAAGGCATCACGCCTGACCGACTTCGCGAGATCGTAGGTTACATGGATGGGACAAAAAGTACCCTACCTGGTCTCAAAAAAATTATAAAAGATGTTAAAAAGGCCCAGATGTGGTCTTGGCACATTCTTCATCCCGAGGCGGTTACCAATGGGCTTGTGAACTACACCAGAGGTATGTTTTGGTCAAACAGGGGTTTGTATTCGAATAAATCGACCGACCTGGCCGAAATGTCGGCCAGCTTGTGTGTTGTTCACTTAATGCACAATAGGAGCCCACCCTGTGCTACCACCTGTCTGCAGCTACACTTGGTACTATGGAGATGGCCAAAAGGGAGTGCGCTATTGCATCACACCTGAAGGTAGCCTATGGCAGTTGGACCTGGACTGAAGAAAACCCCTGGCCCCCATGGTCAGCAGTAATTAAGGCCCCTCTTTGGAAGGAACCCAAATATGAGGGGTTGCGGGGATTGTTGCAGAAGCCTGTTGCTAAGCCTGTTTGTGAAAAATGTGATACTGGTCTGGTCAGTATCCAGTGTGCTAGGGAGTCCCTCGTTGAGTCAAGCACAGGCAAACTCATTGCAGAGTCAGGCCGTGTGGAACTCATGGCAATGCGTTGTGGAGTCCCTGTTCCCAGTATCATTAGTTCACTACCCTTTGCTGCTTGTGTCATTGAGGTGCCCCGCCTCTATACAACTGGTTTGCATAACCTGGTTGCGCAGCTGCATTTGTCCGGTGTGCCTGTGTTCATTGCGGGTGAGTCTGCTGATGTGAAAGCCACTGTTGCTGCTTTGAAGGCCACTGTGGCTGAGGATATGTATCAGTGTGATGTTGCACTTTACAATTTGTCAAGCAAGACCCCGCTGTACACTTCTACGTCCCATCTGGTTTCCATTTGTTCTGCCACTGCCTTTGATAACAGGCTGCCCCGTTACGTGGCTTTTGGTGAAGGACCCATGTCGTCTGTGATGCCTGTTGAAATATTCTCATTTCTTTTGAGCCTGGTTCCGGTCCCAGAACGGGCAGGCAACTGGTTTTTGCTGGGGACTCTGTCTGTGTATTTTGCAAGCATGATGTCTACCAGGTTTTCCAAGGACTGTAATGTTGTGTGTGCCCTTTTGGGTGAGGAGACTGTTGTGCCCGATGAGTTTGTTCAGCTCATCAGAGCAGGTATCACCAACGCCGACACGTGGCCCCCCAAGTCATGGGAGGATGTGTACCACGACTTGGGGGCAGGTTTTCCTGTGGATTGTTCTGGGGTTAGGTATGTAGATGAGGATCCTGAGGAGCAAGATGGGGAGGCAGAGTCGCAACCAGAGACACACACTCCAAAGAAGAAACCCAAAACTGCCCCTGCCCCCTCACCCAGTGGCACGCAATGCGCTCAAGCCACCCCAGCTTCCTCCTTAGGCACTGTTGCCCTTACTGGCAAAGGTATGAATACTTTTGTGAATCGTTTTTCACCATCCCAGGGTGGAAACACACAGTCACAGAACTCTGCCACTGCCAAGCCGGGTGCTGCAGCCCCTGCCAAGCCTCCTGCTAACACAGGTGCTAAGAAGCCCCGTGCATCTGGTCTGCGCAAGCGCTAATGCCAGTCCTGCTGCTTATATTGCCTGTCAGCATGACGTCTGGCCGAAGTTTCGGCCAGCATGCAGTCCTCAGCCTCTTCAGCCTTTTATTATTGTGTTTCCCCATAGGCACTGCAAAAGTCTGCTTTGATTCGTCAGGTGGCAAATATTTACTTGTAATTGAGTATATTATGTTGCACACCCTGTTCAAATGTCACTGGTCCTGTGTTCCTTGCTCATGTCTACTGTCTTAGGTACCCATTTCAGTGATCATATTCGGAGTTTCGATGGACCTGGCCGAAATTTCGGCCAGCTTAGGCCTGTCTGTAAAATGGGACCATGTGTTTGGACATTTTTCGAAGAGCTGGCCGAAATTTCGGCCAGGTTGGTTAAAATAGGAAATACAAGTACATGCTTTGGGATAGTTTTCTGTGTGCTTCCATGAAAGGTATGTTTGGGGTTCCCTCATCTGTGGTGTATAGGGGGTTCTGTGATCAACCTCGAACAAAGGGGAGAGAAAAATAGGCAGCCCCCCCCCCCCCCCCACACACTGGAATGCAGTGGTCTAAATGTAAAACAACACTATATTTTGGTGATTGAATGTCTTTATTTTGAAAATCTGTGTGTTTCCAGAAATGCAAATAATGGCATATATTTGAAATACACACCTTGTTTTTGCATGTTGCCACCAGGGGGGTTTGGGTACCCAAAAAATAACACCCCTTTTCACATACTTTTCCCCTCACTACAACATGGACTTCCGTGGACCATAGCGCCAGGTGGGGGGTGGGCAACTTGTGACGCCCAAGGAGGAGGGCCGCCCGGCCCGCGCAGGGTGGGGGCCAACGGTGGGTCAACCAGGGTTCCCGGGGCGAAAAAAAGTTTTTTTCCGAAGTTGTTCCAAGACCACCTGGGATGCTCAAACAAGTGTTTTTAGCCGGTTTTGAGCCCGTGGTAACGCGTTGTGCGCAATGGAAAATCCCAAAATGCCTTGAAAATGGGTCGTTTTGGGACCAAAAAAGGGTCAAAAAAGGGTCAAAAACGTGTTTTTCCAAAAGTGATCCTGAACCATTTGGGATGCTCAAACAACCGTTTTTAGCGCATTCGGAGCCCATTGCCACGGGTTTTGGCCCATGGAAAATCCCAAAAAGCCTTGAAAAGGGGACGTCTTGGGATCAAAAATGGGTGAAAAATGGGTCAAAAACGTGTTTTTCCAAAAGTGATCCTGCACCATTGGGGGTGCACGAACAGGTGTTTTGAGCTCATTTTGAGCCCGTTTTGATCGATTTTAGCCCCCTTCCGCCACATGTATGCACCAAGTTGTACCCTTCGCATGCACCTTAGAGCCATATGGTGGAGGAACCTAGAGTTGGGGAGAGGGGTGTAGATAAGAGGATATATATATATATTACTACACCCCTCTCCCCTTAAATTTAGCTAACAAGCAACAAGCAACAACAACAACAACAACACGTCACCATTCCGTTTTGGCCACTGCACCTTCCCATCGCCTCGGGCTTGACTCTACTTTAGCCATCCTAGAGCCTAGGTGGTGGCCTTGCCAAATCCAAGTTTTGAGCCAAAAACTCACCGGTGGCGGCCCGGGGCGTGGGCGCCAAGTCGGTAGGTGCCCTCCCAAATTTGCGCAGTTTTGGGCCAAAAACAGCCATTTTTCGCCCAAAACAGCCCTAGTAAGGGTTCAAAACAGCCAAACGAAGGCAAACGGCTGCTACACTCCACGTGCGGCTTGACTTTCTCGTGACCAAGGGACCTTTGGTGCCCTCTAACTCCACGATATGTCCGAGAAACGGCCCAAAAAGGCGCCAAAAAGCCCCAAAAACTGCGCAATGTGCACCAGCACCCCGAAACCAAGAGCGGGCCGCATCTTGGGCTACGTGGCTCAAAAACGAATTCCGAGGGCACCTAGTACACCGGCAATCCCCCACTTTCTATGGTTTCCACCCCTGAGAATCGCCCAACAAGACACGTAGACCCCCGTACCAGTGGTCACTTGGTGCAGCCAGAGGGCCGGCCAGCCCACGCACAGTGGGGGCCAACGGTGGGTCCACCAGGGTCCCCCAACAAGCAAGCAAGCAAGCACGTCACCATTCCGTTTTGGCCATTGCCCCTTCCCAACACTTCGGGCCTGACTCCACTTTAGCCATCCTAGAGCCTAGGTGATGGCCTTGCCAAATCCAAGATTTGAGCCAAAAACTCACCGGTGGCGGCCCGGGGTGGGGGCGCCAAGTCGGGAGGTGCCCTCCCAAATCTGCGCAGTTTTGGGCCAAAAACAGCCATTTTTCGCCCAAAACAGCCCTAGTAAGGGTTCAAAACAGCCAAACAAAGGCATACGGCTGCTACACTGCACGTGCGACTTGACTTTCTCGTGACCAAGGGACCTTTGGTGCCCTCTAACTCCACGATATGTCCGAGAAACGGCCCAAAAAGGCGCCAAAAAGCCCCAAAAACTGCGCAATGTGCACCAGCACCCCGAAACCAAGAACGGGCCGCATCTTGGGCTACGTGGCTCAAAAACGAATTCCGCGGGCACCTAGTCCACCCGCAACCCCCCACTTTTTGTGGTTTCCAAGCCTCAGAATCGCCCAACGAGACACGTAGACCCCCGTACCCGTGGTCACTTGGTGCAGCCGGAGGGCCGGCCAGCCCACGCACAGTGGGGGCCAACGGTGGGTCCACCAGGGTCCCCAGGGCGAAAAAAATCATTTTTTCCAAAGTTGTTCCTAGACCACTTGGGATGCTCAAACAAGTGCTTTTGGGCCATTTTGAGCCCGTGGTGGCGCGTTTTGGGCCATGGAAAATCCCAAAATGCCTTGAAAATGAGCCGTTTTGGGACCAAAAATGGGTCAAAAATGGGTCAAAAACGCGTTTTTCCAAAAGTGATCCCGGACCATTTATGATGCTCAAACAAGTGGTTTTAGCCCATTTTGAGCCCATGGCAACGGGTTTTGGCTCCTGGAAACTCCCAAGATGCCTTGAAAATGGGCCATTTTGGGACCAAAAATGGGTCAAAAATGGGTCAAAAACGTATTTTTCCAAAAGTGATCCCGAACCATTTGGGATGCTCAAACAACCGTTTTTAGCGCATTCAGAGCCCATTGCCACGGGTTTTGGCCCATGGAAAATCCCAAAAAGCCTTGAAAAGGGGACGTCTTGGGATCAAAAATGGGTGAAAAATGGGTCAAAAACGTGTTTTTCCAAAATTGATCCTAGACCATTGGGGGTGCACGAACAGGTGTTTTGAGCTCATTTTGAGCCCGTTTTGATCGATTTTAGCCCCCTTCCGCCACATGTATGCACCAAGTTGTACCCTTCGCATGCACCTTAGAGCCATATGGTGGAGGAACCTAGAGTTGGGGAGAGGGGTGTAGATAAGAGGATATATATATATTACTACACCCCTCTCCCCTTAAATTTAGCTAACAAGCAACAAGCAACAACAACAACAACAACACGTCACCATTCCGTTTTGGCCACTGCACCTTCCCATCGCCTCGGGCTTGACTCTACTTTAGCTATCCTAGAGCCTAGGTGGTGGCCTTGCCAAATCCAAGTTTTGAGCCAAAAACTCACCGGTGGCGGCCCGGGGCGTGGGCGCCAAGTCGGTAGGTGCCCTCCCAAATCTGCGCAGTTTTGGGCCAAAAACAGCCATTTTTCGCCCAAAACAGCCCTAGTAAGGGTTCAAAACAGCCAAACGAAGGCAAACGGCTGCTACACTCCACGTGCGGCTTGACTTTCTCGTGACCAAGGGACCTTTGGTGCCCTCTAACTCCACGATATGTCCGAGAAACGGCCCAAAAAGGCGCCAAAAAGCCCCAAAAACTGCGCCATGTGCACCAGCACCCCGAAACCAAGAGCGGGCCGCATCTTGGGCTACGTGGCTCAAAAACGAATTCCGCGGGCACCTAGTCCACCCGCAACCCCCCACTTTTTGTGGTTTCCAAGCCTCAGAATCGCCCAACGAGACACGTAGACCCCCGTACCAGTGGTCACTTGGTGCAGCCGGAGGGCCGGCCAGCCCACGCACAGTGGGGGCCAACGGTGGGTCCACCAGGGTCCCCAGGGCGAAAAAAATCATTTTTTCCAAAGTTGTTCCTAGACCACTTGGGATGCTCAAACAAGTGTTTTTGGGCCATTTTGAGCCCGTGGTGGCGCGTTTTGGGCCATGGAAAATCCCAAAATGCCTTGAAAATGAGCCGTTTTGGGACCAAAAATGGGTCAAAAATGGGTCAAAAACACGTTTTTCCAAAAGTGATCCTGGACCATTTATGATGCTCAAACAAGTGGTTTTAGCCCATTTTGAGCCCGTGGCAACGGGTTTTGGCTCCTGGAAACTCCCAAAATGCCTTGAAAATGGGCCACTTTGGGACCAAAAATGGGTCAAAAATGGGTCAAAAACGTGTTTTTCCAAAAGTGATCCTGAACCATTTGGGATGCTCAAACAACCGTTTTTAGCGCATTCGGAGCCCATTGCCACGGGTTTTGGCCATGGAAAATCCCAAAAAGCCTTGAAAGGGGGACGTCTTGGGATCAAAAATGGGTGAAAAATGGGTCAAAAACGTGTTTTTCCAAAAGTGATCCTAGACCATTGGGGGTGCACGAACAGGTGTTTTGAGCTCATTTTGAGCCCGTTTTGATCGATTTTAGCCCCCTTCCGCCACATGTATGCACCAAATTGTACCCTTCGCATGCACCTTAGAGCCATATGGTGGAGGAACCTAGAGTTGGGGAGAGGGGTGTAGATAAGAGGATATATATGTATATTACTACACCCCTCTCCCCTTAAATTTAGCTAACAAGCAACAAGCAACAACAACAACAACAACACGTCACCATTCCGTTTTGGCCACTGCACCTTCCCATCGCCTCGGGCTTGACTCTACTTTAGCCATCCTAGAGCCTAGGTGGTGGCCTTGCCAAATCCAAGTTTTGAGCCAAAAACTCACCGGTGGCGGCCCGGGGCGTGGGCGCCAAGTCGGTAGGTGCCCTCCCAAATCTGCGCAGTTTTGGGCCAAAAACAGCCATTTTTCACCCAAAACAGCCCTAGTAAGGGTTCAAAACAGCCAAACGAAGGCAAACGGCTGCTACACTCCACGTGCGGCTTGACTTTCTCGTGACCAAGGGACCTTTGGTGCCCTCTAACTCCACGATATGTCCGAGAAACGGCCCAAAAAGGCGCCAAAAAGCCCCAAAAACTGCGCAATGTGCACCAGCACCCCGAAACCAAGAGCGGGCCGCATCTTGGGCTACGTGGCTCAAAAACGAATTCCGCGGGCACCTGGTCCACCCGCAACCCCCCACTTTTTGTGGTTTCCAAGCCTCAGAATCGCCCAACGAGACACGTAGACCCCCGTACCAGTGGTCACTTGGTGCAGCCGGAGGGCCGGCCAGCCCACGCACAGTGGGGGCCAACGGTGGGTCCACCAGGGTCCCCAGGGCGAAAAAAATCATTTTTCCAAAGTTGTTCCTAGACCACTTGGGATGCTCAAACAAGTGTTTTTGGGCCATTTTGAGCCCGTGGTGGCGCGTTTTGGGCCATGGAAAATCCCAAAATGCCTTGAAAATGAGCCGTTTTGGGACCAAAAATGGGTCAAAAATGGGTCAAAAACACGTTTTTCCAAAAGTGATCCTGGACCATTTATGATGCTCAAACAAGTGGTTTTAGCCCATTTTGAGCCCGTGGCAACGGGTTTTGGCTCCTGGAAACTCCCAAAATGCCTTGAAAATGGGCCACTTTGGGACCAAAAATGGGTCAAAAATGGGTCAAAAACGTGTTTTTCCAAAAGTGATCCTGAACCATTTGGGATGCTCAAACAACCGTTTTTAGCGCATTCGGAGCCCATTGCCACGGGTTTTGGCCCATGGAAAATCCCAAAAAGCCTTGAAAAGGGGACGTCTTGGGATCAAAAATGGGTGAAAAATGGGTCAAAAACGTGTTTTTTCAAAAGTTATCCTAGACCATTGGGGGTGCACGAACAGGTGTTTTGAGCTCATTTTGAGCCCGTTTTGATCGATTTTAGCCCCCTTCCGCCACATGTATGCACCAAGTTGTACCCTTCGCATGCACCTTAGAGCCTTAGAGCCATATGGTGGAGGAACCTAGAGTTGGGGAGCGGGGGTGTAGATAAGAGGATATATATATATATTACTACACCCCTCTCCCCTTAAATTTAGCTAACAAGCAACAAGCAACAACAACAACAACAACACGTCACCATTCCGTTTTGGCCACTGCACCTTCCCATCGCCTCGGGCTTGACTCTACTTTAGCTATCCTAGAGCCTAGGTGGTGGCCTTGCCAAATCCAAGTTTTGAGCCAAAAACTCACCGGTGGCGGCCCGGGGCGTGGGCGCCAAGTCGGTAGGTGCCCTCCCAAATCTGCGCAGTTTTGGGCCAAAA
The DNA here is from genome assembly GCA_964036045.1 of Eutreptiella sp. 'Long Island Sound 2002'. Lineage (NCBI taxonomy): Eukaryota > Euglenozoa > Euglenophyceae > Eutreptiales > Eutreptiaceae > Eutreptiella > Eutreptiella sp. 'Long Island Sound 2002'. The sequence continues at coordinate 109,705,541 of OZ038379.1, read as the reverse complement.
ACAGCCATTTTTCGCCCAAAACAGCCCTAGTAAGGGTTCAAAACAGCCAAACGAAGGCAAACGGCTGCTACACTCCACGTGCGGCTTGACTTTCTCGTGACCAAGGGACCTTTGGTGCCCTCTAACTCCACGATATGTCCGAGAAATGGCCCAAAAAGGCGCCAAAAAGCCCCAAAAACTGCGCAATGTGCACCAGCACCCGAAACCAAGAACGGGCCGCATCTTGGGCTACGTGGCTCAAAACGAATTCCGCGGGCACCTAGTCCACCCGCAACCCCCCACTTTTTGTGGTTTCCAAGCCTCAGAATCGCCCAACGAGACACGTAGACCCCCGTACCAGTGGTCACTTGGTGCAGCCGGAGGGCCGGCCAGCCCACGCACAGTGGGGGCCAACGGTGGGTCCACCAGGGTCCCCAGGCGAAAAAAATCATTTTTTCCAAAGTTGTTCCTAGACCACTTGGGATGCTCAAACAAGTGTTTTTGGGCCATTTTGAGCCCGTGGTGGCGCGTTTTGGGCCATGGAAAATCCCAAAATGCCTTGAAAATGAGCCGTTTTGGGACCAAAAATGGGTCAAAAATGGGTCAAAAACACGTTTTTTCCAAAAGTGATCCTGGACCATTTATGATGCTCAAACAAGTGGTTTTAGCCCATTTTGAGCCCGTGGCAACGGGTTTTGGCTCCTGGAAACTCCCAAAATGCCTTGAAAATGGGCCACTTTGGGACCAAAATGGGTCAAAAATGGGTCAAAAACGTGTTTTTCCAAAAGTGATCCCTGAACCATTTGGGATGCTCAAACAACCGTTTTTAGCGCATTCGGAGCCCATTGCCACGGGTTTTGGCCCATGGAAAATCCCAAAAAGGCCTTGAAAAGGGGACGTCTTGGGATCAAAAAATGGGTGAAAAATGGGTCAAAAACGTGTTATTCCAAAGTGATCTAGACCATTGGGGGTGCACGAACAGGTGTTTTGAGCTCATTTTGAGCCTGTTTTGATCGATTTTAGCCCCTTCCGCCACATGTATGCACCAAATTGTACCCTTCGCATGCACCTTAGAGCCATATGGTGGAGGAACCTAGAGTTGGGGAGAGGGGTGTAGATATGAGGATATATATGTATATTACTACACCCCTCTCCCCTTAAATTTAGCTAACAAGCAACAAGCAACAACAACAACAACAACACGTCACCATTCCGTTTTGGCCACTGCACCTTCCCATCGCCTCGGGCTTGACTCTACTTTAGCCATCCTAGAGCCTAGGTGGTGGCCTTGCCAATCCAAGTTTTGAGCCAAAAACTCACCGGTGGCGGCCCGGGGCGTGGGCGCCAAGTCGGTAGGTGCCCTCCCAAATCTGCGCAGCTTTGGGCCAAAAACAGCCATTTTCACCCAAAACAGCCCTAGTAAGGGTTCAAAACAGCCAAACGAAGGCAAACGGCTGCTACACTCCACGTGCGGCTTGACTTTCTCGTGACCAAGGGACCTTTGGTGCCCTCTAACTCCACGATATGTCCGAGAAACGGCCCAAAAAGGCGCCAAAAAGCCCCAAAACTGCGCAATGTGCACCAGCACCCGAAACCAAGAGCGGGCCGCATCTTGGGCTACGTGGCTCAAAAACGAATTCCGCGGGCACCTAGTCCACCCGCAACCCCCCACTTTTTGTGGTTTCCAAGCCTCAGAATCGCCCAACGAGACACGTAGACCCCCGTACCAGTGGTCACTTGGTGCAGCCGGAGGGCCGGCCAGCCCACGCACAGTGGGGGCCAACGGTGGGTCCACCAGGGTCCCCAGGGCGAAAAAAACATTTTTTCCAAAGTTGTTCCTAGACCACTTGGGATGCTCAAACAAGTGTTTTTGGGCCATTTTGAGCCCGTGGTGGCGCGTTTTGGGCCATGGAAAATCCCAAAATGCCTTGAAAATGAGCCGTTTTGGGACCAAAAATGGGTCAAAAATGGGTCAAAAACGCGTTTTTCCAAAAGTGATCCTGGACCCATTTATGATGCTCAAACAAGTGGTTTTAGCCCATTTTGAGCCCGTGGCAACGGGTTTTGGCTCCTGGAAACTCCCAAGATGCCTTGAAAATGGGCCACTTTGGGACCAAAAATGGGTCAAAAATGGGTCAAAAACGTGTTTTCCAAAGTGATCCTGAACCATTTGGGATGCTCAAACAACCGTTTTTAGCGCATTCGGAGCCCATTGCCACGGGTTTTGGCCCATGGAAAATCCCAAAAAGCCTTGAAAAGGGGACGTCTTGGGATCAAAAATGGGTGAAAAATGGGTCAAAAACGTGTTTTTCCAAAAGTTATCCTAGACCATTGGGGGTGCACGAACAGGTGTTTTGAGCTCATTTTGAGCCCGTTTTGATCGATTTTAGCCCCCTTCCGCCACATGTATGCACCAAGTTGTACCCTTCGCATGCACCTTAGAGCCATATGGTGGAGGAACCTAGAGTTGGGGAGAGGGGTGTAGATAAGAGGATATATATATATATTACTACACCCCTCTCCCTTAAATTTAGCTAACAAGCAACAAGCAACAACAACAACAACAACACGTCACCATTCCGTTTTGGCCACTGCACCTTCCCATCGCCTCGGGCTTGACTCTACTTTAGCTATCCTAGAGCCTAGGTGGTGGCCTTGCCAAATCCAAGTTTTGAGCCAAAAACTCACCGGTGGCGGCCCGGGGCGTGGGCGCCAAGTCGTAGGTGCCCTCCAAACCTGCGCAGTTTTGGCCAAAAACAGCCATTTTTCGCCCAAAACAGCCCTAGTAAGGGTTCAAAACAGCCAAACGAAGGCAAACGGCTGCTACACTCCACGTGCGGCTTGACTTTCTCGTGACCAAGGGACCTTTGGTGCCCTCTAACTCACGATATGTCCGAGAAATGGCCCAAAAAGGCGCCAAAAAGCCCCAAAAACTGCGCAATGTGCACCAGCACCCCGAAACCAAGAACGGGCCGCATCTTGGGCTACGTGGCTCAAAAACCGAATTCCACGGGCACCTAGTCCACCCGCAACCCCCACTTTTTGTGGTTTCCAAGCCTCAGAATCGCCCAACGAGACACGTAGACCCCCGTACCAGTGGTCACTTGGTGCAGCCGGAGGGCCGGCCAGCCCACGCACAGTGGGGGCCAACGGTGGGTCCACCAGGGTCCCCAGGGCGAAAAAATCATTTTTTCCAAAGTTGTTCCTAGACCACTTGGGATGCTCAAACAAGTGTTTTTGGGCCATTTTGAGCCCGTGGTGGCGCGTTTTGGGCCATGGAAAAATCCCAAAATGCCTTGAAAATGAGCCGTTTTGGGACCAAAAATGGGTCAAAAATGGGTTAAAAACGCGTTTTTCCAAAAGTGATCCTGGACCATTTATGATGCTCAAACAAGTGGTTTTAGCCCATTTTGAGCCCGTGGCAACGGGTTTTGGCTCCTGGAAACTCCCAAAATGCCTTGAAAATGGGCCATTTTGGGACCAAAAATGGGTCAAAAATGGGTCAAAAACGTGTTTTTTCCAATAGTGATCCTGAACCATTTGGGATGCTCAAACAACCTTTTTTTGCGCATTGGGAGCCCATTGCCACGGGTTTTGGCCCATGGAAAATCCCAAAAAGCCTTGAAAAGGGGACGTCTTGGGATCAAAAATGGGTGAAAAATGGGTCAAAAACGTGTTTTTCCAAAAGTTATCCTAGACCATTGGGGGTGCACGAACAGGTGTTTTGAGCTCATTTTGAGCCCGTTTTGATCGATTTTAGCCCCCTTCCGCCACATGTATGCACCAAGTTGTACCCTTCGCATGCACCTTAGAGCCATATGGTGGAGGAACCTAGAGTTGGGGAGAGGGGTGTAGATAAGAGGATATATATATATATTACTACACCCCTCTCCCCTTAAATTTAGCTAACAAGCAACAAGCAACAACAACAACAACAACACGTCACCATTCCGTTTTGGCCACTGCACCTTCCCATCGCCTCGGGCTTGACTCTACTTTAGCTATCCTAGAGCCTAGGTGGTGGCCTTGCCAAATCCAAGTTTTGAGCCAAAAACTCACCGGTGGCGGCCCGGGGCGTGGGCGCCAAGTCGGTAGGTGCCCTCCCAAACCTGCGCAGTTTTGGGCCAAAAACAGCCATTTTTCGCCCAAAACAGCCCTAGTAAGGGTTCAAAACAGCCAAACGAAGGCAAACGGCTGCTACACTCCACGTGCGGCTTGACTTTCTCGTGACCAAGGGACCTTTGGTGCCCTCTAACTCCACGATATGTCCGAGAAATGGCCCAAAAAGGCGCCAAAAAGCCCCAAAAACTGCGCAATGTGCACCAGCACCCCGAAACCAAGAACGGGCCGCATCTTGGGCTACGTGGCTCAAAAACGAATTCCACGGGCACCTAGTCCACCCGCAACCCCCCACTTTTTGTGGTTTCCAAGCCTCAGAATCGCCCAACGAGACACGTAGACCCCCGTACCAGTGGTCACTTGGTGCAGCCGGAGGGCCGGCCAGCCCACGCACAGTGGGGGCCAACGGTGGGTCCACCAGGGTCCCCAGGGCGAAAAAAATCATTTTTTCCAAAGTTGTTCCTAGACCACTTGGGATGCTCAAACAAGTGTTTTTGGGCCATTTTGAGCCCGTGGTGGCGCGTTTTGGGCCATGGAAAATCCCAAAATGCCTTGAAAATGAGCCGTTTTGGGACCAAAAATGGGTCAAAAATGGGTTAAAAACGCGTTTTTCCAAAAGTGATCCTGGACCATTTATGATGCTCAAACAAGTGGTTTTAGCCCATTTTGAGCCCGTGGCAACGGGTTTTGGCTCCTGGAAACTCCCAAAATGCCTTGAAAATGGGCCATTTTGGGACCAAAAATGGGTCAAAAATGGGTCAAAAACGTGTTTTTCCAATAGTGATCCTGAACCATTTGGGATGCTCAAACAACCTTTTTTTGCGCATTGGGAGCCCATTGCCACGGGTTTTGGCCCATGGAAAATCCCAAAAAGCCTTGAAAAGGGGACGTCTTGGGATCAAAAATGGGTGAAAAATGGGGGAAAAACGTGTTTTTCCAAAATTGATCCTAGACCATTGGGGGTGCACGAACAGGTGTTTTGAGCTCATTTTGAGCCCGTTTTGATCGATTTTAGCCCCCTTCCGCCACATGTATGCACCAAGTTGTACCCTTCGCATGCACCTTAGAGCCATATGGTGGAGGAACCTAGAGTTGGGGAGAGGGGTGTAGATAAGAGGATATATATATATTACTACACCCCTCTCCCCTTAAATTTAGCTAACAAGCAACAAGCAACAACAACAACAACAACACGTCACCATTCCGTTTTGGCCACTGCACCTTCCCATCGCCTCGGGCTTGACTCTACTTTAGCTATCCTAGAGCCTAGGTGGTGGCCTTGCCAAATCCAAGTTTTGAGCCAAAAACTCACCGGTGGCGGCCCGGGGCGTGGGCGCCAAGTCGGTAGGTGCCCTCCCAAATCTGCGCAGTTTTGGGCCAAAAACAGCCATTTTTCGCCCAAAACAGCCCTAGTAAGGGTTCAAAACAGCCAAACGAAGGCAAACGGCTGCTACACTGCACGTGCGGCTTGACTTTCTCGTGACCAAGGGACCTTTGGTGCCCTCTAACTCCACGATATGTCCGAGAAATGGCCCAAAAAGGCGCCAAAAAGCCCCAAAAACTGCGCAATGTGCACCAGCACCCCGAAACCAAGAACGGGCCGCATCTTGGGCTACGTGGCTCAAAAACGAATTCCACGGGCACCTAGTCCACCCGCAACCCCCCACTTTTTGTGGTTTCCAAGCCTCAGAATCGCCCAACGAGACACGTAGACCCCCGTACCAGTGGTCACTTGGTGCAGCCGGAGGGCCGGCCAGCCCACGCACAGTGGGGGCCAACGGTGGGTCCACCAGGGTCCCCAGGGCGAAAAAAATCATTTTTTCCAAAGTTGTTCCTAGACCACTTGGGATGCTCAAACAAGTGTTTTTGGGCCATTTTGAGCCCGTGGTGGCGCGTTTTGGGCCATGGAAAATCCCAAAATGCCTTGAAAATGAGCCGTTTTGGGACCAAAAATGGGTCAAAAATGGGTTAAAAACGCGTTTTTCCAAAAGTGATCCTGGACCATTTATGATGCTCAAACAAGTGGTTTTAGCCCATTTTGAGCCCGTGGCAACGGGTTTTGGCTCCTGGAAACTCCCAAAATGCCTTGAAAATGGGCCATTTTGGGACCAAAAATGGGTCAAAAATGGGTCAAAAACGTGTTTTTCCAATAGTGATCCTGAACCATTTGGGATGCTCAAACAACCTTTTTTTGCGCATTGGGAGCCCATTGCCACGGGTTTTGGCCCATGGAAAATCCCAAAAAGCCTTGAAAAGGGGACGTCTTGGGATCAAAAATGGGTGAAAAATGGGGGAAAAACGTGTTTTTCCAAAATTGATCCTAGACCATTGGGGGTGCACGAACAGGTGTTTTGAGCTCATTTTGAGCCCGTTTTGATCGATTTTAGCCCCCTTCCGCCACATGTATGCACCAAGTTGTACCCTTCGCATGCACCTTAGAGCCATATGGTGGAGGAACCTAGAGTTGGGGAGAGGGGTGTAGATAAGAGGATATATATATATTACTACACCCCTCTCCCCTTAAATTTAGCTAACAAGCAACAAGCAACAACAACAACAACAACACGTCACCATTCCGTTTTGGCCACTGCACCTTCCCATCGCCTCGGGCTTGACTCTACTTTAGCTATCCTAGAGCCTAGGTGGTGGCCTTGCCAAATCCAAGTTTTGAGCCAAAAACTCACCGGTGGCGGCCCGGGGCGTGGGCGCCAAGTCGGTAGGTGCCCTCCCAAATCTGCGCAGTTTTGGGCCAAAAACAGCCATTTTTCGCCCAAAACAGCCCTAGTAAGGGTTCAAAACAGCCAAACGAAGGCAAACGGCTGCTACACTGCACGTGCGGCTTGACTTTCTCGTGACCAAGGGACCTTTGGTGCCCTCTAACTCCACGATATGTCCGAGAAATGGCCCAAAAAGGCGCCAAAAAGCCCCAAAAACTGCGCAATGTGCACCAGCACCCCGAAACCAAGAACGGGCCGCATCTTGGGCTACGTGGCTCAAAAACGAATTCCGCGGGCACCTAGTCCACCCGCAACCCCCCACTTTTTGTGGTTTCCAAGCCTCAGAATCGCCCAACGAGACACGTAGACCCCCGTACCAGTGGTCACTTGGTGCAGCCGGAGGGCCGGCCAGCCCACGCACAGTGGGGGCCAACGGTGGGTCCACCAGGGTCCCCAGGGCGAAAAAAATCATTTTTTCCAAAGTTGTTCCTAGACCACTTGGGATGCTCAAACAAGTGTTTTTGGGCCATTTTGAGCCCGTGGTGGCGCGTTTTGGGCCATGGAAAATCCCAAAATGCCTTGAAAATGAGCCGTTTTGGGACCAAAAATGGGTCAAAAATGGGTTAAAAACGCGTTTTTCCAAAAGTGATCCTGGACCATTTATGATGCTCAAACAAGTGGTTTTAGCCCATTTTGAGCCCGTGGCAACGGGTTTTGGCTCCTGGAAACTCCCAAGATGCCTTGAAAATGGGCCATTTTGGGACCAAAAATGGGTCAAAAATGGGTCAAAAACGTGTTTTTCCAATAGTGATCCTGAACCATTTGGGTTGCTCAAACAACCTTTTTTTTGCGCATTCTGAGCCCATTGCCACGGGTTTTGGCCCATGGAAAATCCCAAAAAGCCTTGAAAAGGGGACGTCTTGGGATCAAAAATGGGTGAAAAATGGGTCAAAAACGTGTTTTTCCAAAATTGATCCTAGACCATTGGGGGTGCACGAACAGGTGTTTTGAGCTCATTTTGAGCCCGTTTTGATCGATTTTAGCCCCCTTCCGCCACATGTATGCACCAAGTTGTACCCTTCGCATGCACCTTAGAGCCATATGGTGGAGGAACCTAGAGTTGGGGAGAGGGGTGTAGATAAGAGGATATATATATATTACTACACCCCTCTCCCCTTAAATTTAGCTAACAAGCAACAAGCAACAACAACAACAACAACACGTCACCATTCCGTTTTGGCCACTGCACCTTCCCATCGCCTCGGGCTTGACTCTACTTTAGCTATCCTAGAGCCTAGGTGGTGGCCTTGCCAAATCCAAGTTTTGAGCCAAAAACTCACCGGTGGCGGCCCGGGGCGTGGGCGCCAAGTCGGTAGGTGCCCTCCCAAATCTGCGCAGTTTTGGGCCAAAAACAGCCATTTTTCGCCCAAAACAGCCCTAGTAAGGGTTCAAAACAGCCAAACGAAGGCAAACGGCTGCTACACTGCACGTGCGGCTTGACTTTCTCGTGACCAAGGGACCTTTGGTGCCCTCTAACTCCACGATATGTCCGAGAAACGGCCCAAAAAGGCGCCAAAAAGCCCCAAAAACTGCGCCATGTGCACCAGCACCCCGAAACCAAGAGCGGGCCGCATCTTGGGCTACGTGGCTCAAAAACGAATTCCACGGGCACCTAGTCCACCCGCAACCCCCCACTTTTTGTGGTTTCCAAGCCTCAGAATCGCCCAACGAGACACGTAGACCCCCGTACCAGTGGTCACTTGGTGCAGCCGGAGGGCCGGCCAGCCCACGCACAGTGGGGGCCAACGGTGGGTCCACCAGGGTCCCCAGGGCGAAAAAAATCATTTTTTCCAAAGTTGTTCCTAGACCACTTGGGATGCTCAAACAAGTGTTTTTGGGCCATTTTGAGCCCGTGGTGGCGCGTTTTGGGCCATGGAAAATCCCAAAATGCCTTGAAAATGAGCCGTTTTGGGACCAAAAATGGGTCAAAAATGGGTTAAAAACGCGTTTTTCCAAAAGTGATCCTGGACCATTTATGATGCTCAAACAAGTGGTTTTAGCCCATTTTGAGCCCGTGGCAACGGGTTTTGGCTCCTGGAAACTCCCAAAATGCCTTGAAAATGGGCCATTTTGGGACCAAAAATGGGTCAAAAATGGGTCAAAAACGTGTTTTTCCAATAGTGATCCTGAACCATTTGGGATGCTCAAACAACCTTTTTTTGCGCATTGGGAGCCCATTGCCACGGGTTTTGGCCCATGGAAAATCCCAAAAAGCCTTGAAAAGGGGACGTCTTGGGATCAAAAATGGGTGAAAAATGGGGGAAAAACGTGTTTTTCCAAAATTGATCCTAGACCATTGGGGGTGCACGAACAGGTGTTTTGAGCTCATTTTGAGCCCGTTTTGATCGATTTTAGCCCCCTTCCGCCACATGTATGCACCAAGTTGTACCCTTCGCATGCACCTTAGAGCCATATGGTGGAGGAACCTAGAGTTGGGGAGAGGGGTGTAGATAAGAGGATATATATATATATTACTACACCCCTCTCCCCTTAAATTTAGCTAACAAGCAACAAGCAACAACAACAACAACAACACGTCACCATTCCGTTTTGGCCACTGCACCTTCCCATCGCCTCGGGCTTGACTCTACTTTAGCTATCCTAGAGCCTAGGTGGTGGCCTTGCCAAATCCAAGTTTTGAGCCAAAAACTCACCGGTGGCGGCCCGGGGCGTGGGCGCCAAGTCGGTAGGTGCCCTCCCAAATCTGCGCAGTTTTGGGCCAAAAACAGCCATTTTTCGCCCAAAACAGCCCTAGTAAGGGTTCAAAACAGCCAAACGAAGGCAAACGGCTGCTACACTGCACGTGCGGCTTGACTTTCTCGTGACCAAGGGACCTTTGGTGCCCTCTAACTCCACGATATGTCCGAGAAATGGCCCAAAAAGGCGCCAAAAAGCCCCAAAAACTGCGCAATGTGCACCAGCACCCCGAAACCAAGAACGGGCCGCATCTTGGGCTACGTGGCTCAAAAACGAATTCCGCGGGCACCTAGTCCACCCGCAACCCCCCACTTTTTGTGGTTTCCAAGCCTCAGAATCGCCCAACGAGACACGTAGACCCCCGTACCAGTGGTCACTTGGTGCAGCCGGAGGGCCGGCCAGCCCACGCACAGTGGGGGCCAACGGTGGGTCCACCAGGGTCCCCAGGGCGAAAAAAATCATTTTTTCCAAAGTTGTTCCTAGACCACTTGGGATGCTCAAACAAGTGTTTTTGGGCCATTTTGAGCCCGTGGTGGCGCGTTTTGGGCCATGGAAAATCCCAAAATGCCTTGAAAATGAGCCGTTTTGGGACCAAAAATGGGTCAAAAATGGGTTAAAAACGCGTTTTTCCAAAAGTGATCCTGGACCATTTATGATGCTCAAACAAGTGGTTTTAGCCCATTTTGAGCCCGTGGCAACGGGTTTTGGCTCCTGGAAACTCCCAAGATGCCTTGAAAATGGGCCATTTTGGGACCAAAAATGGGTCAAAAATGGGTCAAAAACGTGTTTTTCCAATAGTGATCCTGAACCATTTGGGATGCTCAAACAACCTTTTTTTTGCGCATTCTGAGCCCATTGCCACGGGTTTTGGCCCATGGAAAATCCCAAAAAGCCTTGAAAAGGGGACGTCTTGGGATCAAAAATGGGTGAAAAATGGGTCAAAAACGTGTTTTTCCAAAATTGATCCTAGACCATTGGGGGTGCACGAACAGGTGTTTTGAGCTCATTTTGAGCCCGTTTTGATCGATTTTAGCCCCCTTCCGCCACATGTATGCACCAAGTTGTACCCTTCGCATGCACCTTAGAGCCATATGGTGGAGGAACCTAGAGTTGGGGAGAGGGGTGTAGATAAGAGGATATATATATATTACTACACCCCTCTCCCCTTAAATTTAGCTAACAAGCAACAAGCAACAACAACAACAACAACACGTCACCATTCCGTTTTGGCCACTGCACCTTCCCATCGCCTCGGGCTTGACTCTACTTTAGCTATCCTAGAGCCTAGGTGGTGGCCTTGCCAAATCCAAGTTTTGAGCCAAAAACTCACCGGTGGCGGCCCGGGGCGTGGGCGCCAAGTCGGTAGGTGCCCTCCCAAATCTGCGCAGTTTTGGGCCAAAAACAGCCATTTTTCGCCCAAAACAGCCCTAGTAAGGGTTCAAAACAGCCAAACGAAGGCAAACGGCTGCTACACTCCACGTGCGGCTTGACTTTCTCGTGACCAAGGGACCTTTGGTGCCCTCTAACTCCACGATATGTCCGAGAAACGGCCCAAAAAGGCGCCAAAAAGCCCCAAAAACTGCGCCATGTGCACCAGCACCCCGAAACCAAGAGCGGGCCGCATCTTGGGCTACGTGGCTCAAAAACGAATTCCGCGGGCACCTAGTCCACCCGCAACCCCCCACTTTTTGTGGTTTCCAAGCCTCAGAATCGCCCAACGAGACACGTAGACCCCCGTACCAGTGGTCACTTGGTGCAGCCGGAGGGCCGGCCAGCCCACGCACAGTGGGGGCCAACGGTGGGTCCACCAGGGTCCCCAGGGCGAAAAAAATCATTTTTTCCAAAGTTGTTCCTAGACCACTTGGGATGCTCAAACAAGTGTTTTTGGGCCATTTTGAGCCCGTGGTGGCGCGTTTTGGGCCATGGAAAATCCCAAAATGCCTTGAAAATGAGCCGTTTTGGGACCAAAAATGGGTGAAAAATGGGTCAAAAACGCGTTTTTCCAAAAGTGATCCTAGACCATTGGGGGTGCACGAACAGGTGTTTTGAGCTCATTTTGAGCCCGTTTTGATCGATTTTAGCCCCCTTCCGCCACATGTATGCACCAAGTTGTACCCTTTGCATGCACCTTAGAGCCATATGGTGGAGGAACCTAGAGTTGGGGAGAGGGGTGTAGATAAGAGGATATATATATATATATATATTACTACACCCCTCTCCCCTTAAATTTAGCTAACAAGCAACAAGCAACAACAACAACAACAACACGTCACCATTCCGTTTTGGCCACTGCACCTTCCCATCGCCTCGGGCTTGACTCTACTTTAGCTATCCTAGAGCCTAGGTGGTGGCCTTGCCAAATCCAAGTTTTGAGCCAAAAACTCACCGGTGGCGGCCCGGGGCGTGGGCGCCAAGTCGGTAGGTGCCCTCCCAAATCTGCGCAGTTTTGGGCCAAAAACAGCCATTTTTCGCCCAAAACAGCCCTAGTAAGGGTTCAAAACAGCCAAACGAAGGCAAACGGCTGCTACACTGCACGTGCGGCTTGACTTTCTCGTGACCAAGGGACCTTTGGTGCCCTCTAACTCCACGATATGTCCGAGAAATGGCCCAAAAAGGCGCCAAAAAGCCCCAAAAACTGCGCAATGTGCACCAGCACCCCGAAACCAAGAACGGGCCGCATCTTGGGCTACGTGGCTCAAAAACGAATTCCGCGGGCACCTAGTCCACCCGCAACCCCCCACTTTTTGTGGTTTCCAAGCCTCAGAATCGCCCAACGAGACACGTAGACCCCCGTACCAGTGGTCACTTGGTGCAGCCGGAGGGCCGGCCAGCCCACGCACAGTGGGGGCCAACGGTGGGTCCACCAGGGTCCCCAGGGCGAAAAAAATCATTTTTTCCAAAGTTGTTCCTAGACCACTTGGGATGCTCAAACAAGTGTTTTTGGGCCATTTTGAGCCCGTGGTGGCGCGTTTTGGGCCATGGAAAATCCCAAAATGCCTTGAAAATGAGCCGTTTTGGGACCAAAAATGGGTCAAAAATGGGTTAAAAACGCGTTTTTCCAAAAGTGATCCTGGACCATTTATGATGCTCAAACAAGTGGTTTTAGCCCATTTTGAGCCCGTGGCAACGGGTTTTGGCTCCTGGAAACTCCCAAGATGCCTTGAAAATGGGCCATTTTGGGACCAAAAATGGGTCAAAAATGGGTCAAAAACGTGTTTTTCCAATAGTGATCCTGAACCATTTGGGATGCTCAAACAACCTTTTTTTTGCGCATTGTGAGCCCATTGCCACGGGTTTTGGCCCATGGAAAATCCCAAAAAGCCTTGAAAAGGGGACGTCTTGGGATCAAAAATGGGTGAAAAATGGGTCAAAAACGTGTTTTTCCAAAATTGATCCTAGACCATTGGGGGTGCACAAACAGGTGTTTTGAGCTCATTTTGAGCCCGTTTTGATCGATTTTAGCCCCCTTCCGCCACATGTATGCACCAAGTTGTACCCTTCGCATGCACCTTAGAGCCATATGGTGGAGGAACCTAGAGTTGGGGAGAGGGGTGTAGATAAGAGGATATATATATATTACTACACCCCTCTCCCCTTAAATTTAGCTAACAAGCAACAAGCAACAACAACAACAACAACACGTCACCATTCCGTTTTGGCCACTGCACCTTCCCATCGCCTCGGGCTTGACTCTACTTTAGCTATCCTAGAGCCTAGGTGGTGGCCTTGCCAAATCCAAGTTTTGAGCCAAAAACTCACCGGTGGCGGCCCGGGGCGTGGGCGCCAAGTCGGTAGGTGCCCTCCCAAATCTGCGCAGTTTTGGGCCAAAAACAGCCATTTTTCGCCCAAAACAGCCCTAGTAAGGGTTCAAAACAGCCAAACGAAGGCAAACGGCTGCTACACTCCACGTGCGGCTTGACTTTCTCGTGACCAAGGGACCTTTGGTGCCCTCTAACTCCACGATATGTCCGAGAAACGGCCCAAAAAGGCGCCAAAAAGCCCCAAAAACTGCGCCATGTGCACCAGCACCCCGAAACCAAGAGCGGGCCGCATCTTGGGCTACGTGGCTCAAAAACGAATTCCGCGGGCACCTAGTCCACCCGCAACCCCCCACTTTTTGTGGTTTCCAAGCCTCAGAATCGCCCAACGAGACACGTAGACCCCCGTACCAGTGGTCACTTGGTGCAGCCGGAGGGCCGGCCAGCCCACGCACAGTGGGGGCCAACGGTGGGTCCACCAGGGTCCCCAGGGCGAAAAAAATCATTTTTTCCAAAGTTGTTCCTAGACCACTTGGGATGCTCAAACAAGTGTTTTTGGGCCATTTTGAGCCCGTGGTGGCGCGTTTTGGGCCATGGAAAATCCCAAAATGCCTTGAAAATGAGCCGTTTTGGGACCAAAAATGGGTGAAAAATGGGTCAAAAACGCGTTTTTCCAAAAGTGATCCTAGACCATTGGGGGTGCACGAACAGGTGTTTTGAGCTCATTTTGAGCCCGTTTTGATCGATTTTAGCCCCCTTCCGCCACATGTATGCACCAAGTTGTACCCTTTGCATGCACCTTAGAGCCATATGGTGGAGGAACCTAGAGTTGGGGAGAGGGGTGTAGATAAGAGGATATATATATATATATATATTACTACACCCCTCTCCCCTTAAATTTAGCTAACAAGCAACAAGCAACAACAACAACAACAACACGTCACCATTCCGTTTTGGCCACTGCACCTTCCCATCGCCTCGGGCTTGACTCTACTTTAGCTATCCTAGAGCCTAGGTGGTGGCCTTGCCAAATCCAAGTTTTGAGCCAAAAACTCACCGGTGGCGGCCCGGGGCGTGGGCGCCAAGTCGGTAGGTGCCCTCCCAAATCTGCGCAGTTTTGGGCCAAAAACAGCCATTTTTCGCCCAAAACAGCCCTAGTAAGGGTTCAAAACAGCCAAACGAAGGCAAACGGCTGCTACACTGCACGTGCGGCTTGACTTTCTCGTGACCAAGGGACCTTTGGTGCCCTCTAACTCCACGATATGTCCGAGAAATGGCCCAAAAAGGCGCCAAAAAGCCCCAAAAACTGCGCAATGTGCACCAGCACCCCGAAACCAAGAGCGGGCCGCATCTTGGGCTACGTGGCTCAAAAACGAATTCCGCGGGCACCTAGTCCACCCGCAACCCCCCACTTTTTGTGGTTTCCAAGCCTCAGAATCGCCCAACGAGACACGTAGACCCCCGTACCAGTGGTCACTTGGTGCAGCCGGAGGGCCGGCCAGCCCACGCACAGTGGGGGCCAACGGTGGGTCCACCAGGGTCCCCAGGGCGAAAAAAATCATTTTTTCCAAAGTTGTTCCTAGACCACTTGGGATGCTCAAACAAGTGTTTTTGGGCCATTTTGAGCCCGTGGTGGCGCGTTTTGGGCCATGGAAAATCCCAAAATGCCTTGAAAATGAGCCGTTTTGGGACCAAAAATGGGTCAAAAATGGGTTAAAAACGCGTTTTTCCAAAAGTGATCCTGGACCATTTATGATGCTCAAACAAGTGGTTTTAGCCCATTTTGAGCCCGTGGCAACGGGTTTTGGCTCCTGGAAACTCCCAAGATGCCTTGAAAATGGGCCATTTTGGGACCAAAAATGGGTCAAAAATGGGTCAAAAACGTGTTTTTCCAATAGTGATCCTGAACCATTTGGGATGCTCAAACAACCTTTTTTTTGCGCATTCGGAGCCCATTGCCACGGGTTTTGGCCCATGGAAAATCCCAAAAAGCCTTGAAAAGGGGACGTCTTGGGATCAAAAATGGGTGAAAAATGGGTCAAAAACGTGTTTTTCCAAAATTGATCCTAGACCATTGGGGGTGCACGAACAGGTGTTTTGAGCTCATTTTGAGCCCGTTTTGATCGATTTTAGCCCCCTTCCGCCACATGTATGCACCAAGTTGTACCCTTCGCATGCACCTTAGAGCCATATGGTGGAGGAACCTAGAGTTGGGGAGAGGGGTGTAGATAAGAGGATATATATATATTACTACACCCCTCTCCCCTTAAATTTAGCTAACAAGCAACAAGCAACAACAACAACAACAACACGTCACCATTCCGTTTTGGCCACTGCACCTTCCCATCGCCTCGGGCTTGACTCTACTTTAGCTATCCTAGAGCCTAGGTGGTGGCCTTGCCAAATCCAAGTTTTGAGCCAAAAACTCACCGGTGGCGGTCCGGGGCGTGGGCGCCAAGTCGGTAGGTGCCCTCCCAAATCTGCGCAGTTTTGGGCCAAAAACAGCCATTTTTCGCCCAAAACAGCCCTAGTAAGGGTTCAAAACAGCCAAACGAAGGCAAACGGCTGCTACACTCCACGTGCGGCTTGACTTTCTCGTGACCAAGGGACCTTTGGTGCCCTCTAACTCCACGATATGTCCGAGAAACGGCCCAAAAAGGCGCCAAAAAGCCCCAAAAACTGCGCAATGTGCACCAGCACCCCGAAACCAAGAGCGGGCCGCATCTTGGGCTACGTGGCTCAAAAACGAATTCCGCGGGCACCTAGTCCACCCGCAACCCCCCACTTTTTGTGGTTTCCAAGCCTCAGAATCGCCCAACGAGACACGTAGACCCCCGTACCAGTGGTCACTTGGTGCAGCCGGAGGGCCGGCCAGCCCACGCACAGTGGGGGCCAACGGTGGGTCCACCAGGGTCCCCAGGGCGAAAAAAATCATTTTTTCCAAAGTTGTTCCTAGACCACTTGGGATGCTCAAACAAGTGTTTTTGGGCCATTTTGAGCCCGTGGTGGCGCGTTTTGGGCCATGGAAAATCCCAAAATGCCTTGAAAATGAGCCGTTTTGGGACCAAAAATGGGTGAAAAATGGGTCAAAAACGCGTTTTTCCAAAAGTGATCCTAGACCATTGGGGGTGCACGAACAGGTGTTTTGAGCTCATTTTGAGCCCGTTTTGATCGATTTTAGCCCCCTTCCGCCACATGTATGCACCAAGTTGTACCCTTCGCATGCACCTTAGAGCCATATGGTGGAGGAACCTAGAGTTGGGGAGAGGGGTGTAGATAAGAGGATATATATATATATATATATATTACTACACCCCTCTCCCCTTAAATTTAGCTAACAAGCAACAAGCAACAACAACAACAACAACACGTCACCATTCCGTTTTGGCCACTGCACCTTCCCATCGCCTCGGGCTTGACTCTACTTTAGCTATCCTAGAGCCTAGGTGGTGGCCTTGCCAAATCCAAGTTTTGAGCCAAAAACTCACCGGTGGCGGCCCGGGGCGTGGGCGCCAAGTCGGTAGGTGCCCTCCCAAATCTGCGCAGTTTTGGGCCAAAAACAGCCATTTTTCGCCCAAAACAGCCCTAGTAAGGGTTCAAAACAGCCAAACGAAGGCAAACGGCTGCTACACTCCACGTGCGGCTTGACTTTCTCGTGACCAAGGGACCTTTGGTGCCCTCTAACTCCACGATATGTCCGAGAAACGGCCCAAAAAGGCGCCAAAAAGCCCCAAAAACTGCGCAATGTGCACCAGCACCCCGAAACCAAGCGCGGGCCGCATCTTGGGCTACGTGGCTCAAAAACGAATTCCGCGGGCACCTAGTCCACCCGCAACCCCCCACTTTTTGTGGTTTCCAAGCCTCAGAATCGCCCAACGAGACACGTAGACCCCCGTACCAGTGGTCACTTGGTGCAGCCGGAGGGCCGGCCAGCCCACGCACAGTGGGGGCCAACGGTGGGTCCACCAGGGTCCCCAGGGCGAAAAAAATCATTTTTTCCAAAGTTGTTCCTAGACCACTTGGGATGCTCAAACAAGTGTTTTTGGGCCATTTTGAGCCCGTGGTGGCGCGTTTTGGGCCATGGAAAATCCCAAAATGCCTTGAAAATGAGCCGTTTTGGGACCAAAAATGGGTCAAAAATGGGTTAAAAACGCGTTTTTCCAAAAGTGATCCTGGACCATTTATGATGCTCAAACAAGTGGTTTTAGCCCATTTTGAGCCCGTGGCAACGGGTTTTGGCTCCTGGAAACTCCCAAGATGCCTTGAAAATGGGCCATTTTGGGACCAAAAATGGGTCAAAAATGGGTCAAAAACGTGTTTTTCCAATAGTGATCCTGAACCATTTGGGATGCTCAAACAACCTTTTTTTTGCGCATTCGGAGCCCATTGCCACGGGTTTTGGCCCATGGAAAATCCCAAAAAGCCTTGAAAAGGGGACGTCTTGGGATCAAAAATGGGTGAAAAATGGGTCAAAAACGTGTTTTTCCAAAATTGATCCTAGACCATTGGGGGTGCACGAACAGGTGTTTTGAGCTCATTTTGAGCCCGTTTTGATCGATTTTAGCCCCCTTCCGCCACATGTATGCACCAAGTTGTACCCTTCGCATGCACCTTAGAGCCATATGGTGGAGGAACCTAGAGTTGGGGAGAGGGGTGTAGATAAGAGGATATATATATATTACTACACCCCTCTCCCCTTAAATTTAGCTAACAAGCAACAAGCAACAACAACAACAACAACACGTCACCATTCCGTTTTGGCCACTGCACCTTCCCATCGCCTCGGGCTTGACTCTACTTTAGCTATCCTAGAGCCTAGGTGGTGGCCTTGCCAAATCCAAGTTTTGAGCCAAAAACTCACCGGTGGCGGTCCGGGGCGTGGGCGCCAAGTCGGTAGGTGCCCTCCCAAATCTGCGCAGTTTTGGGCCAAAAACAGCCATTTTTCGCCCAAAACAGCCCTAGTAAGGGTTCAAAACAGCCAAACGAAGGCAAACGGCTGCTACACTCCACGTGCGGCTTGACTTTCTCGTGACCAAGGGACCTTTGGTGCCCTCTAACTCCACGATATGTCCGAGAAACGGCCCAAAAAGGCGCCAAAAAGCCCCAAAAACTGCGCAATGTGCACCAGCACCCCGAAACCAAGAGCGGGCCGCATCTTGGGCTACGTGGCTCAAAAACGAATTCCGCGGGCACCTAGTCCACCCGCAACCCCCCACTTTTTGTGGTTTCCAAGCCTCAGAATCGCCCAACGAGACACGTAGACCCCCGTACCAGTGGTCACTTGGTGCAGCCGGAGGGCCGGCCAGCCCACGCACAGTGGGGGCCAACGGTGGGTCCACCAGGGTCCCCAGGGCGAAAAAAATCATTTTTTCCAAAGTTGTTCCTAGACCACTTGGGATGCTCAAACAAGTGTTTTTGGGCCATTTTGAGCCCGTGGTGGCGCGTTTTGGGCCATGGAAAATCCCAAAATGCCTTGAAAATGAGCCGTTTTGGGACCAAAAATGGGTGAAAAATGGGTCAAAAACGCGTTTTTCCAAAAGTGATCCTAGACCATTGGGGGTGCACGAACAGGTGTTTTGAGCTCATTTTGAGCCCGTTTTGATCGATTTTAGCCCCCTTCCGCCACATGTATGCACCAAGTTGTACCCTTCGCATGCACCTTAGAGCCATATGGTGGAGGAACCTAGAGTTGGGGAGAGGGGTGTAGATAAGAGGATATATATATATATATATATATTACTACACCCCTCTCCCCTTAAATTTAGCTAACAAGCAACAAGCAACAACAACAACAACAACACGTCACCATTCCGTTTTGGCCACTGCACCTTCCCATCGCCTCGGGCTTGACTCTACTTTAGCTATCCTAGAGCCTAGGTGGTGGCCTTGCCAAATCCAAGTTTTGAGCCAAAAACTCACCGGTGGCGGCCCGGGGCGTGGGCGCCAAGTCGGTAGGTGCCCTCCCAAACCTGCGCAGTTTTGGGCCAAAAACAGCCATTTTTCGCCCAAAACAGCCCTAGTAAGGGTTCAAAACAGCCAAACGAAGGCAAACGGCTGCTACACTCCACGTGCGGCTTGACTTTCTCGTGACCAAGGGACCTTTGGTGCCCTCTAACTCCACGATATGTCCGAGAAACGGCCCAAAAAGGCGCCAAAAAGCCCCAAAAACTGCGCAATGTGCACCAGCACCCCGAAACCAAGCGCGGGCCGCATCTTGGGCTACGTGGCTCAAAAACGAATTCCGCGGGCACCTAGTCCACCCGCAACCCCCCACTTTTTGTGGTTTCCAAGCCTCAGAATCGCCCAACGAGACACGTAGACCCCCGTACCAGTGGTCACTTGGTGCAGCCGGAGGGCCGGCCAGCCCACGCACAGTGGGGGCCAACGGTGGGTCCACCAGGGTCCCCAGGGCGAAAAAAATCATTTTTTCCAAAGTTGTTCCTAGACCACTTGGGATGCTCAAACAAGTGTTTTTGGGCCATTTTGAGCCCGTGGTGGCGCGTTTTGGGCCATGGAAAATCCCAAAATGCCTTGAAAATGAGCCGTTTTGGGACCAAAAATGGGTGAAAAATGGGTCAAAAACGCGTTTTTCCAAAAGTGATCCTAGACCATTGGGGGTGCACGAACAGGTGTTTTGAGCTCATTTTGAGCCCGTTTTGATCGATTTTAGCCCCCTTCCGCCACATGTATGCACCAAGTTGTACCCTTTGCATGCACCTTAGAGCCATATGGTGGAGGAACCTAGAGTTGGGGAGAGGGGTGTAGATAAGAGGATATATATATATATATATTACTACACCCCTCTCCCCTTAAATTTAGCTAACAAGCAACAAGCAACAACAACAACAACAACACGTCACCATTCCGTTTTGGCCACTGCACCTTCCCATCGCCTCGGGCTTGACTCTACTTTAGCTATCCTAGAGCCTAGGTGGTGGCCTTGCCAAATCCAAGTTTTGAGCCAAAAACTCACCGGTGGCGGCCCGGGGCGTGGGCGCCAAGTCGGTAGGTGCCCTCCCAAACCTGCGCAGTTTTGGGCCAAAAACAGCCATTTTTCGCCCAAAACAGCCCTAGTAAGGGTTCAAAACAGCCAAACGAAGGCAAACGGCTGCTACACTGCACGTGCGGCTTGACTTTCTCGTGACCAAGGGACCTTTGGTGCCCTCTAACTCCACGATATGTCCGAGAAATGGCCCAAAAAGGCGCCAAAAAGCCCCAAAAACTGCGCAATGTGCACCAGCACCCCGAAACCAAGAACGGGCCGCATCTTGGGCTACGTGGCTCAAAAACGAATTCCGCGGGCACCTAGTCCACCCGCAACCCCCCACTTTTTGTGGTTTCCAAGCCTCAGAATCGCCCAACGAGACACGTAGACCCCCGTACCAGTGGTCACTTGGTGCAGCCGGAGGGCCGGCCAGCCCACGCACAGTGGGGGCCAACGGTGGGTCCACCAGGGTCCCCGGGGCGAAAAAAATCATTTTTTCCAAAGTTGTTCCTAGACCACTTGGGATGCTCAAACAAGTGTTTTTGGGCCATTTTGAGCCCGTGGTGGCGCGTTTTGGGCCATGGAAAATCCCAAAATGCCTTGAAAATGAGCCGTTTTGGGACCAAAAATGGGTCAAAAATGGGTTAAAAACGCGTTTTTCCAAAAGTGATCCTGGACCATTTATGATGCTCAAACAAGTGGTTTTAGCCCATTTTGAGCCCGTGGCAACGGGTTTTGGCTCCTGGAAACTCTCAAAATGCCTTGAAAATGGGCCATTTTGGGACCAAAAATGGGTCAAAAATGGGTCAAAAACGTGTTTTTCCAATAGTGATCCTGAACCATTTGGGATGCTCAAACAACCTTTTTTTGCGCATTCGGAGCCCATTGCCACGGGTTTTGGCCCATGGAAAATCCCAAAAAGCCTTGAAAAGGGGACGTCTTGGGATCAAAAATGGGTGAAAAATGGGTCAAAAACGTGTTTTTCCAAAATTGATCCTAGACCATTGGGGGTGCACGAACAGGTGTTTTGAGCTCATTTTGAGCCCGTTTTGATCGATTTTAGCCCCCTTCCGCCACATGTATGCACCAAGTTGTACCCTTCGCATGCACCTTAGAGCCATATGGTGGAGGAACCTAGAGTTGGGGAGAGGGGTGTATATAAGAGGATATATATATATATATTACTACACCCCTCTCCCCTTAAATTTACCTAACAAGCAACAAGCAACAACAACAACAACAACACGTCACCATTCCGTTTTGGCCACTGCACCTTCCCATCGCCTCGGGCTTGACTCTACTTTAGCCATCCTAGAGCCTAGGTGGTGGCCTTGCCAAATCCAAGTTTTGAGCCAAAAACTCACCGGTGGCGGCCCGGGGCGTGGGCGCCAAGTCGGGAGGTGCCCTCCCAAACCTGCGCAGTTTTGGGCCAAAAACAGCCATTTTTCGCCCAAAACAGCCCTAGTAAGGGTTCAAAACAGCCAAACGAAGGCAAACCGCTGCTACACTCCACGTGCATCTTGACTTTCTCGTGACCAAGGGACCTTTGGTGCCCTCTAACTCCACGATATGTCCGAGAAACGGCCCAAAAAGGCGCCAAAAAGCCCCAAAAACTGCGCAATGTGCACCAGCACCCCGAAACCAAGAACGGGCCGTATCTTGGGCTACGTGGCTCAAAAACGAATTCCGAGGGCACCTAGTCCACCCGCAACCCCCCACTTTTTATGGTTTCGAAGCCTCAGACTCGCCCAACGAGACACGTAAACCCCCGTACCAGTGGTCACTTGGTGCAGCCGGAGGGCCGGCCAGCCCACGCACAGTGGGGGCCAACGGTGGGTCCACCAGGGTCCCCGGGGCGAAAAAAAAGATTTCTTCAAAGTTGTTCCTAGACCATTTGGGATGCTCAAACAAGTGTTTTTAGGCTGTTTTGAGCCCGTGGTGGCACGTTTTGGGCCATGGAAAATCCCAAAATGCCTTAAAAATGGGCCATTTTGGGACCAACAATGCGTCAAAAATGGGTCAAAAACGTGTTTCTGCAAAAGTGATCCTGGACCATTTATGATGCTCAAACAAGTGGTTTTAGCCCATTTTGAGCCCGTGGCGACGGGTTTTGGGCCATGGAAAATCCCAAAATGCCTTGAAAATGGGCCATTTTGGGACCAAAAATGGGTCGAAAATGGGTCAAAAACGTGTTTTTCCAAAAGTGATCCCGGACCATTTGGGATGCTCAACCAAGTGTTTTTAGCCCGTTTTGAGCCCGTTTTGACCGAGTTTAGCCTCTTCCACCACATGTATGGACCACTTTGTGCCCTTTGCACGTACCTTAGAGCCGTGTGGTGGAGCCACCTAGAGTTGGGAGAGGGGTGTAGATTGGAGGATATATATATATATATATATTATATATATATATATATATATATATATATATATATATATATATATATATATATATATATATATATATATATATATATATATATATATATATATATATATATATATATATATATAGTCATAGTCATAGTCATGACCACTTATCATGCCGTCTCCTGGAGTTACGGGGCATCTCGCACCGACAGGTGGTTCCTGCCTTGCCTATATATATATATATATATACATATATATATATATATATATACATATATATATATATATATATATATATATATATATATATATATATATATATATATATATATATATATATATATATATATATATATATATATATATATATATATATATATAGTCATAGTCATAGTCATAACCACTTATCATGCCGTCTACTGGAGTTACCGGGCATCTCGCACCGACAGGTGGTTCCTGCCTTGCTCGATCCCGTGGGTCCCAGGGCTGCCTGAGGTGGCCCACAGCATGACGGAGGACCCAGAGGACCGGGGATACCGGCCAACCAGGCTTTGGGCGCGGCTGCAACTGCAAACCTTGAGCATGAGCAACGGCGACGGACGCTGCTCCATTTGTTTGCCGGGGGTATAGGGGCAAGGCAGAGCAACACAGCAGCATAGCAACAAGCAGAAAGCAAGGGCGTCTCCTATGGGTGCAACGCAGCAACCAAGGTACAAAGCAGCACGCATGCCGCGAAGCAAGAACGGGCCCCTTGTTGTTTGCGTATTGCCGCCACCGTGGAGACGTCCACCACCCCTGACCCCATGTAATCCTCTGCCAGTCGCGCACACGCAAGAGCCCGTAGATACATAGCCAGGATTTCTGGGAGGCTTGAGCCTAGCTTGGCCCTCAGCCTTCATCGCCCCCTGGTCCCCATATTGTACGCCGACCCCCCATCGCAGGCCTCCCCTAGTATGGTATAGAAGCATACGGTAGCAACCCCAGTCTCTCCGTTGCCCAAAGCCGCACCCACACCCCAGATATATATAGTGCCGGTACTCCATGTCAGGGGCCAATACCCAATCGGCTTCGAGGTACTCGTACACCCTCACGTATAATATACCAAGAGGGTCTACAGGGGGGACGCCGGCCGCCCCATGATGCGAGGGGCGCAACCCGTGTATATCGCTGGCTGGGATTTGGGATGGCGGGTGCCGTAGCTTGATTATCGACCCCGTGTAGGGGTACCCGCCAATTCGCCCCGGGCCGTGGTTACCAGGTTCACCTCATCTGGCCCACATACATTGCCCTGACGCCTACCCTTGACCCTTACGTGCACTGATTGGCCAGCTTCCGTGGTTGCGCCGCCTCCGCCACAGTAGCGGCCAGGCCGCAGGTTCGGCCTCCACCGACGACGTGGCAAGCCTACTGATAGCATTGGCCCGCGCGTCACCCCCTGGACCACTGTACATTTCTGCACGGGCCGATCAAGTATGCACCCCCCAGCAGCATTTTGCTGCTGATAAAACCGGGTAGGTTACACGTATATAGAGGCGACTGCATACTCGGTGCTACGCTGCCATGCAACACCGCCGCCGCAATGCCGTTGCAACCTTTGAGCCGCCAACGGACACACCACCGCAACCGCACGGCCGAGGTAACAGGGTCAGACTATGTACATGCCTTCAGGCACTGTCCCTCTAGTTTGTGCACGGGGCCAGGGGATGCCCCTGCATTCTCCCTGAGTTGTTAGAGGGGCCAGGGGGCCACCCGAGTACCGCCATGCGACCCCGTAGCGCTCCCACTGTACGGCTCCCCAGTACCGCCGCGCTTCTCTGATACTCCCCCAAGACAGACCCCAGTACCGCCACGCACACCCCCGTGATCCCAGTACACCGCCACCTGCAACTCCGCGTACCCCTCAAGACAACACCTCCCAGGTCGCCACGCCTCCCCAAGTACGCCCACCATACGGTCCACTTTACCAGCACGCCTTCCCCACCCTCTGTGCGCACTTCGCCTCTTCCAGGGCCTTCACGCTGCTCCTGCAACCCCTTGCTCCGATCCCAGGACCAGGGGGCGTCGTATCTCATGCACCGCAGCTTTGGCGTCACCGTCACCCGCCCCTACGCAGACCCGTAAACCCTCGGAGTATCCCGAGTAATCACCCTCGTAACTGCCATAACCGGGCTGCCGGTAGAGACCCCGGTGTCACGGGAATACCCTACAGGGGTTTGGGCCTTATTACCCTTGTCGGGACGACCCATGACACCTCACTGTTGTATGTGGCGACGCGGGGCAGGCGGGTGAAGCATCCCTCCCCGACCCTCATGTACGGGGGCAGTACGGCTCACCATCAGGCCGGCACGACGTGTCACACCGCGTTGGCCGTCATACGCCGTCTGCCATCTCCGCACACCCAGGCCACGAGGACACCGCTTCCTAGGTGCCACCTCTGCCGCTGCGTCCAGCATAGGGATGGTGGCAAGCGCACCCACATTTCCCACTCCCTATAAGGCTGCATTACCCCCGGCCCCCACTGCGTCCTCACCACGTCCTCCGTGATGCCACAACCAAAGAACCCGCGAGTGACCTTCCAGAGCCGCTCACTACAGCAGAAGGGGTAGGGCCGCCGTCGGCGCACCGGGGCACCTCACCCCTTCCACCCGGACGCTCCTCAGGTCACCCTGGATTGCCTTCCAGGCACTTGACGACATCTACCCAGAGTGCCTTAGCGCCCACCTCGCTTTAGGCCACCCTCTACCGGCACGCTCCCCACACGACCCGCAGAGTGGGGCAGAGGCACACTGATGTACCCAAACCGGCGCCGTCTCTCTGCACCCGTGGCATTGCAGCAGGAGCACCTACCGCGACGGGATGCAGCCGCCACCACAGGACTGCGACCACAGGTCCTGCCACACATCAGAGCACGCCTCCGGGAGACAGAGCAAAGCACCCGCCAGCGCTCGTGCAGTGGCACAACTGAGCAGGCCGTGCCTCGCTTGTTCCCACGTAGACACCGGGCGGAGTATCGGCTGCCCGTTGGACATCACCGGTAGGCTCTCAAGCAGCCGGGGCCACCGCGCCACCTTGTGGTTGCGTGTGCCATGCGTCAGGAGCTCCCAGCAATAGTCTTGTATGAGCTCCCCGATGACATCAACCCCGTCCAGCCTCGGGCCCCTGGCGGATGCGAGAACCAAACGTTGTCCTCCCGACCGAGCCTCAACGACCGCTGCCAGGTCCAAGGTATCCAGGGTGTGACGGGCATCGGTAGCCACGTTGTCATCTCCCTCAGGCAGAGAGAACATGGCTTCTGTGACGTGGCCCTATGCGTTGTCTCCCTGTATCCGTGCAAGGTGCTTGGAACCCACTAGCACGGCCATGGACCGCCGCTCTGACACTGCCGGAGTGATCCGTCGCAGTTGCCGGTCATACAGCCACAACGCCCCCACGTCGAGCACGACGGCCACCGCCAGAACTGGGAGGCTGCACAGAGGCTGCTGAAAGACCGGTAGCACCTCGCGAGGCCAGCCCATGATGTTCCCCCCAGCCGGATTGCCTGCATACACCTGAAGCCAGGGATCATGCACTCTGACCATCAGGGCCCCGCACCATGGTACCACGCACCATGGCCCAGGACTGCGCCGATACCATTCGCGACCGCTCCCGGAATGCAGGGTAGTCCCGAGTCATCCAGGACTCGATCCAGTGGTTGAAGGCCTGCGCCACCGCTGCCATCCAGTGGGGGAACGAGGACATGGCCTCCTCATGCGCGATGTACGACCTAGGCACCAATAGCGCATGCAGCGGTGGCCTCTGAAAGGTCGCCTGCAGGTCGTCGGGGAGGCCGTCGAACGGGTTCCACGGCGGATGCCGTCGGACCCTTCCCGCCGGCGGACAGAAGGGGGTGTCACCTTGCAGGAACGCGTATACGGCCCTCCTTCGATCTTGCATCGGTTGCTGCATGGTCTGGGTGACCCGATGGTTCCTGCGGGCATACACATCTTCCCCAATCTGGATCATGTCCTCCACAAAGAGCTTGGCCTTCGCACGGCCCCGGGACGACGCCGCCCGCAGTGCCGCGAATAGCCGCTTCAGGTCCCCGGGGACGACACCCGCCATCAGGGACTCCGTCTACCTGCAGCCGTGCTCTCTCCACGCCAAGAACTCCACTGCCCTGTTCGTCAGGGGAAGTTCCGCGGTGAATTCCCCCACACGCCTGCACATGAGCCGTGCCACCTCCTCGTCTCGCGCACACAGCAAGCGCATGTGGCTAATGTCCTCCTCGGGCCCCCCACAGAAGATACAGGGTGGGCCGGTATCGCCACACGTGTGAGCTTCCGCCTCCACCGTCGCATGAGTTGCATGGTGGACAAGCGGCCGTCACGTGCCCGCAGCAAATTATTGTGCGTGGGGCCGTGGTGCAAAGCTCCCAGGGGCAACGCCTCACACGCGCTATCTAGCGGCGTATGGGCCCTGGTGCGCGCCGCCAGCGAGCGCCACTCCGTCTCCCTGACGTGTTGAAGGGCTTCCATGGAGGGTACACGCAGCGCGAGCTCCCCATCGTCTCCAGGCACCAAGAGGACGGCGTGCTCCTTGGGCAGGACGAGATGAACACGCGGGGCCATTGCACGGGCCGCGGCAGAGTGTGCTTCTTCAACCGGGACTGCTGCCAAATGTGAGCTCTGCCGCACCACCCAATGGTGTGGCCCCCCTACTCTGCGTGGTAGCCGCCGCAGCCCCTCCACTATCCAGTTCAGCGCGTGCTGGTTGACTAGATGCGAGGTCGGCCCTTTGATGCCACGGTATAGGGCCTCCTGCGCCCTGCGCAGGTGCGCCCCAATGATGGAGGCATCTACGATGTGCACCGTGCATGCCAACGGGGGTGTGTGCAGCAGGTATGCCCCCGCGCCAACGATCTCCGCCTCCGGGACCGTGCCACGGATGGCACCCGTCCACGTGGGGCTCCCATGGCTGCCCACCACCACATTGGTGGCTCCGTCCCCCTGGGGCGAAGTGTCAGACGACGTGACTTTGGTCGCCGCTGGCACCCAGCAGTACCGGTGGGGTTCCAGCCATGCCACGTCAGAGTGGGGACTCCCCGTGACTTCTTCCAGGGACGCCGCACTGGAGGCCGTGAGTTCCGGCGACAGGATCGCTGTCGGCCGATACACCCCATGCGGCCTCCAGGCCAGGTCACATCCGCAGACACATTTGATGGCGCCAAGGGCCGTGGTATACTCCGCTCCCCACACCGTCGTGGAGCAGGAGTGCTGGTACACCACCACAGACCCCTGTTCCACTGCACCGCCCTCACGCAACGACGTGACGGCGACATGCGGATCATGCGGCACGTGGGACATCCGAACCACCTCTGGGACTGAGCACTCATCGGCATCCGGCACGGGGCCAGCCGGTAGCAAAAGGACGATTGCCCACTAGCTGCACCCAGGCACCGCCGCGCACACCCTGGAAAACGCGGGTCGCATGTGCACAACCCACAGGGGCGATGGGTCTATGCCGCTTCCGGCATGAGGTGTGAGCAGGGGGACTGACGCCGGATCGTCTTGCTGCCGGTAACCTTCGAAGACGTCCCCCAGCAGGAACAGGAGGGCGGCGAGCGAACCAAACGGCATGGACGGCCCCGGGTTCTATGCGTCCCATCCGTCCTCCCTATACCCGCCCACCACATACACTTCCCCAGTAGTGGACTGCCTAGTGCGCTTGCTGGCCTTTTTACGGCGCATCGGGTGTATTAGACGGTGAGTCAACGGACCGGGTAGCCGCGGTCGGAAGACATCGCGGAGCCCCATGAACCACACGTGGTCCAGCTGATTGGGCCCCACTCCCGTGTGAGGAAGGTGCAGATGGTCCTCATGACAGTCCCCGAGTTGGACGGCCCATTGCCCAGGCTCATGACAGGGGACCCTCGCATGCAGGAGGTCACTTGTGGGATCAGTCAGGGACTGCACCGCCGCATCCGTGCGGGGCCCGGATAGAACGCATATGTCCCTACCCTTGAAGGTGTAGGACTGGGACGCCCACTTCCAGCACGCCCACTGCACCTGCGGCAGATGGGCGTGTACACACGAGTACACTGCCGACGGCATGAGGAGTGCCACACGCAACGTCCCCATCGCCCGAAGTACTCTGTCCACCCACGTACTTCCAGCATGTGTGGCGAACGACGTGGAGGGCACCAGGAACTGCCCGCATACACCGTACTGCAAGTGCATGTCTCGAAGCATGGCCCGCAGCTCAGTCCGCACTGTCGCCGACCGGTGGTGCGTGAGCTGAGCCAGGGTCGCTACGACGGAGTCGCGGCAGATAACCTGAGCATCCGCCAGTCGTAACCCACGACCAGACCGCACCGCCACGTTGGACATGTCCTTGGGCAGCTTCTGGAATTGCACGGCCGCAGCCTTGATGGCACCATTCAGCTCGACCACCGCCTCCGCCGTGTCAGACAGGTATGGCGCCGCGTACCGCACGATGATGCCGCCAACCACAGCCGCCGTCACCTCATGGGGCACCGACGCCGGCCCCGGCGTGTTCTTGCACAAGCCAAGCAGAGCTTCACACCGGAGTACATGTTTCTCCATCATAGACGCTGTCCCCCTTGGATCAAGGCGTAGGCCCAGGTAGGGCACCGTGCCCTTGGCGTGCAAGCACACCCATGGGGCCGCCGCGTTTCCCGGGTTTAGGCACACCATGATCGCAGGGATCTGAGCAGTGGTGGCATACGCGCACTTGCTGACATTGAGGGACATGCCCATGTCCGTCAGGTACTGTGCAATCGCCGCCGCGTACTCCACGAATTTCGGCAAGGAGGGCGCTATCAACAGGAGGTCCTCACATTACGGTTGCACCAGTGGCGGCATAGCATGGCGAGCATCTCCCCGTGCCTTGCAGGGAAGGCTCCTCAAGAGGGGTTCCAAGAGGAGGAGGTAGAGCACGGCACTCTCCGCACTGCCCTGCCGCAGGCCCCTGTGGAGTCGGATGCTCGGCGTGGGGCCATGCACGGTGACGATGCGCACCGGACACCCGCAGCTGAGGGTGTGGAAGAGCCTGATGAGCTCCTCCGGGACCCCCATGTGGCGGAGGAGGAGCGCCAGCGCCCCATGCGGCGCCGTGTCAAAGGCCTTTGACACATCGAAGGCCACGACGTGATTCTCCTCCTGCTCACGCTGCAGCCTGCGCTTGGCCAGGAATACCGGGGCAGCCGCCGCGGAGCCTGGCATCGCCCCGAATTGCCAGTCCGCAGTCAACCCCTTGTGTGCCAGGACGGCCGTGAACTTCCGCATGAGGGGGGTCATGAGCATCTGCATGTCTTGCTGCCCTAGCGCTATGGGCCTGTACTCGTCCAGGTTGCCTGTGGCCGTGCCCTTGGGCATCGGCCAGATAATGCCCTCGTGCCAGGATTCCGGGACGTCTGCACGTCGCAGGATGGCCCTGTACGCGTGCACCAGGAGCCCCTGCACCGGCTCAGGCAGCTCTGCGATGAGGGCTGCCGTGACTCGGTTGGACCCCGGAGCCTTGTCGTTCGCTACGGCCTGTTTCACGGCGTCCTTGAGATCCTGCAGGGTGCTGTCCTGCACCGATCTCCATTCCTCTCGCACTCCCCGAGGGATGTGGGCCCTGACCAGCCGTTTGAAGTCCGGCAGGTTCACCGGCCTCTTGGCGTACAGCGCCTCCGAGTACCTGTGGACCTCGCCGATGACGTCCGAAGCCTCCATGAGCACCTTCTCCGACTCCCGGACGCGCACTGACCATAGGCCTCACGGGGCATAGTTCACCACGTTGATGGCGCCCCGGATCGCTGTCCATCGGAGCTGCAGGTCCGGCACCCTGCCCCGCCAATAGTCCTTTATGGACCTGCGCCTTTTGCTCCTCAGGACACCCCGCAGCTCTTCCACGCGAGCCACGAGCTGGTGGAGTTGCCGGTCCAAAGCAACGTGCACGTCCTCCACCGTGGCGGGGGACAAGTCGGGGTCCACTTGTCGGAGGTGCCGCAGCAAGGCAGTCGCTTCCTGGGAGTGGCGCCCGGCCGTCGCCGCGTCCCGTTGCCACACCTCATGGGCGCGCCACGCGAGGGCCTGCTGATCCGAGAGGACCTGGGCCAGAGATGCCTCCGTCCCCGCCTGCCCATACGGATACTGCGGGTTCATGCCTGACGGCATGCGCACCCCCTTAATCCTGGACACGTCGTCGCGGAAGGCATTGAGAAGGTCGAAGACCGCTTGCACTTCCGACTTGCCCATGGTGGCACTGTCCTGGCCCGACGAGAGCCACGCCTGCAGCGTCCGGTCCCCGCAGGCCTTCTGCAGCACCGCCACCGCCGCCTCACGAACCCCCGGGGAGTCCGGGCGTATGGCATGCAGCCTGCCTTGGGCGTGCCAGTAGGCTATCCTGGTGACCCTCTCTTTGCCGGCCACCGCCAGCGGGATGTCGAGGACCACGGGGCCATGGTTAGACCCCAGCGACGCAGGAGACTGTCCCGGCGCCAAGTGCGGGCGCTCACGCAGCGCCCACGGAACCAGTGGCGAGTTGAGCAGGAAGAGTCCAGTCGATGCCTTGCCCTCGAGGGCGGCCTGTCCTCCTCTGCTGCCGCGCCCGCCTTGTGGAACGCCCACTGCTCCCACAGGGCCTGGAACCTCTTCGTGGTGGGGTGCCCCGGGGACTCCAGCCACACGTTGAAGTCCCCTCCGAGGAGCACGGCCCTCGTGCCTCTCGCGCTGTTGGCCGCCGCGTACATGGCCACGTCAGCCGAGAATGACACTTTAGACGCCCAGGAGTCGCCGCCACTGCCTGGGCCGTGGACGTTGGTGACCGTGAGGGTGCCACCCGCGGTCACCACATCAAGGCCCATGGTCTTGCCCGACACGATGTCCACGACGTCTCGAACGTCCTCCGCAGCGAACATGTCCGCTCGAAGGGCAATCAAGAGCCCACCGCGCACCGCCGCCGCCGCCGCCGCCTGGGCATCCAACCCCGGGAACACATGATACCCATGGTGACGCCACTAATTCTCCGAGTGCACCACGCCTTGGGGGTCCTGCAGGCCCGTCTCCTGGCAGAGGCCCACGATGCTACCCTCGGCCTTCATAATGCCCGCCGCCACCGCCTCACCGTCGAGCATACCCGGGGCTACTGGTACGCCGTCCCCCCGCATCGAGCCATGGACGTTTCAGGACACCGCCCCCCGGGTGTCGGAGGCGGGGCCCCTTCACGGCTGCGCCGCCGGATCAGGGTCCCCCGCTGGATCCGGGTCATTGGACGGAGGAGGACCACCCGCACGCGGCGCGGGCGGTTGGTGAGACGACCCCTGCCCCCGGCGGTCACCGCCTGAGGGGGCCGCCGCCTGCACCGATCCAACATACACAGCGGCCGATCCCGCGGCTCCACTGCCCGACGCACTTGCCCCCGTGCTCCTCGTAGAAGACGCCGCCGCAGACTCGCTCGCCCCACTCCGTGCCGCCGACTGCGATGCCCCTTGCCCCGCTGCAGGACGGGCCCCCGTGGGCAACGCGAGTGTTCTGGACCTTGCTTGGGGCGATGCGAAAGGCCCCGCTTGGCCTTCGGACATAATGCCGGCCAGCATGGCCATCGCCTAGTCCCGTTGAGCCGGGTCAGCCCCATGATCCCGCAGCAAGTGGTCCAGCACGTCCGTAGGGTGGAGGTGGGTGGGCCGGCAGTTCTTGCCGGCTGTCCACGAGCAGCAACTAGGCCAAACAGCCGAGACCAAGGGTAGACGTTGATCACCTTCGACCCACGCTGCTCCGTGGCCAGTTCGCCGCTGAAGCGCCGCAGCACGTACCGAATGTTGGTGTAGCTGCCATACTGATGTGAGGGGCTCTTCTTGGGTGGTGGCTTGGGCGCCGTCTTCGGAGCTGGCTTTGCCACAGCGGCCGGGGGAGCCGCAGGCCGCACTGGCGGCACGCCTCGCGGCTCGGCAGGTACAGCATCCCCCCCACGGGAAATTGCTCCATCAGCCAGCGGCGCCAAGCGTCGGCGAACTTCTCCCGGTCGCCCCCGACCTTCCACCTGGACGTGGAGAACACCTGGAGCCACGGCCCCATGTTCTCCGCCATAACCAGGCGGAGGGCATCTCCTCCGCTCTGCCGGCGGAAGCGCATCGCGGCCGAGCCCACCACGGTCCCTTCGAGGTACAGCGCCGTGCCTCCGTCGCCACTCAGGGCACCAAGGTGCAGGGCCTCCACGTCGGCGGGGCGGACCGTGAGCACCGTGCCCTCCCCGCGATCGTACAGGCGCAGTGCCGAGGAGTGGGGCTCCAGCGCCACAACAACGCAGCACCACGCCCGCGACCCACTGTGCAGTAGTGCCACCAAGGCTGCCGGCCTGTTCCTGGAGGACTGCGCCGCCGGTGCCCTGGGGAGGGCCGACGCCTCACCCTGGAGCGCCCTGCACATGACAGCTGTATGCTCAGCCTGCCACATGCTGCTTGGGGCTACAGGCCAGACGTCCTGCCCCTGGACCTTCGGTGGCCGCGTTACCTCCACGAACACAGCCGGCGCTTGTGGGATGTCCCCGGTCGTGCACCTGTGCGCCCTGCGTACCGGGCCCAATGACCGGATATACTCTCTGAACACCCTGTAGCAGGCCGGGCCCCTGGACTGCTGCCTCCTGAGCCGGCACGCGGTGACGACGATCCATTCCAGTCCCCCTGCTTCCACCCGAACACAGGCCCTATACTCCGCCCCTTCCAACACCATCAGCTTCCCCATGTCCGCCATGCCCACCGTATGGGTGGGAGGAACCCCCTCCACTTGCAACCACCGCTTGGCACTCTCCTCCCACGGCTGGGGGGCATGCATCTGCTGCTGCTGCATCGCATCCTTCACATGTTGCACGGACGCTGTCATCAGCATGGACATCCCTCCATCCGCCGCGGCCATCCTTAGCAGGGCATGCTGCATGCGCGCCCCGGGCAACCCCAAGTGGTGCGGGACGTCCGCCACGTCCAAGGGCGTGCGGGGCGCCGGCAGGGCCTCGAGCACCGCAGTAATCTCGGAATCGCCCAAAGGAACGCCTAGACACCCGTACCAGTGGTCACTTGGTACAGCCGGAGGAGGGGAGCCCGGCCCGCGCAGGGTGGGGGCCAACGGTGGGTCAACCAGGGTTCCCGGGGCGAAAAAAATATTTTTTTCCGAAGTTGTTCCAAGACCACTTGGGATGCTCAAACAAGTGTTTTTAGCCGGTTTTGAGCCGGTACCGCGTTGTGGGCAATGGAAAATCCCAAAATGCCTTGAAAATGGGTCGTTTACGGACCAAAAAAGGGTCAAAAAAGGGTCAAAACCGTGTTTGTCCAGAAGTGATCCTGAACCATTTGGGATGCTCAAACAACCTTTTTTTTGCGCATTCTGAGCCCATGGCGACGGGTTTTGGCCCATGGAAAATGCCAAAAAGCCTTGAAAAGGGGACGTCTTGGGATCAAAAATGGGTGAAAAATGGGTCAAAAACGTGTTTTTGCAAAAGTGATCCTGGACCATTGGGGGTGCACGAAGAGTTGTTTTGAGCTCATTTTGAGCCCGTTTTGATCGATTTTAGCCCCCTTCCGCCACATGTATGCACCAAGCTGTACCCTTCGCATCCACCTTAGAGCCATATGGTGGAGGTACCTAGAGTTGGGGAGAGGGGTGTAGATAAGAGGATATGTATATATATATGTGTGCGTATGTATGTATGTATGTATGTATGTATGTATGTATGTATGTATGTATGTATGTATGTATGTATGTATGTATGTATGTATGTATGTATGTATGTATGTATGTATGTATGTATGTATGTATGTATGTATGTATGTATGTATGTATGTATGTATGTATGTATGTATGTATGTATGTATGTATGTATGTATGTATCTATGTATGTATGTACGTATCTATGTATGTATGTATGTATGTACGTATGTTGTTGTTGTTGTTGTTGAGGGCACCCAGCACGTGCCGGCGGGAGAAATTGCCACACACGCTCTCCCTGGGCAGGGCGCAAGGGAGCAGTCGGCCGGCGTCACGCTGGCCGGGCGTGTGCCGACGACGACCGGGGGGGGGGGGGGGGGGGGCGTGGTGTGGGGGGGGGGTGGGGCGCGTGTGGAGGAGGGTGGGGCCACCTGAGGACATCACCCTGGGGCCCTCCCCCGTCTCGCGGGGGGAGAGTTACTCGTCCTGTGCGAAGCGGCTGTGGCGGGGGCGGAGGGTGGGGCGGCGACCTTGGGGTGGGGAAGGCACGCCCGGGTCCACGGACAGTCCGCGCCTTGCCCGAACATCCCGCCGAGGTGGCCGTTCCTCGTGTGAGGCCGTGGCGTGGCCGGGGGCGCTGGCCCGTGCGTCTAGCCTTCTACGGGGGCGAGGGGAGGCCTGGGAGTTGCGGTCTGCCGGCGCCTAGTCACCTCTGCTGGAGTTGTGTTGTGGCCGCCTCGTCCCCGGTAGTGCGGGCGCGCGCGCGCGTCGGTCATGGGGGAGGGAGGGCACAAGGGCGGGAGCACAAGAGCACGAACATGGGTTCACTGTCGCTGGCGTGCTGTGTTCGGTTCATGTGATGTTCCCTGGTGCCTGTCCCTGTGCCCTGCGTACGGGAGGCGGCGCGGCACAGCCGGCGGGGGGTCGCAGCCCGGGCCGTGCGCGTGGGTAGCGGCGTGCGGCCGGGTAGGACGTGGCGCCATGCGGGTGCGGGGCCCGTGGCGGTCGCGGGGGGTCGCGGGCGGTCCAGCCGGCGGTCGGCAAGGGCCCTGAGCGTCCCACACAGTGGGGTCGATGGGCGTGCCGGGGGAGGGCGCGTCCTGCAGGTCATGCTGCGGAGGGCGCGCGCGCAAGGGCGTCGGCGTGCCCGGTGCGGGCCCCTCTGCGGGCCGAGGGACCCGCGGTGAGCTGGTTGCGTTGCCTGGGGGCTGAGGCCGGGGCCGGGCGCATGAGTAGCGGCGGGCGGCCGAGTGGGTGCGGGGGCCTTGGCGGTCGCTGGGAGGCGTGGGCGGCCCAGCCGGCGGTCGGCAGAGGCTCCAAGGGCCCCACACCGTGGGGCCCGGGGGCGTGCCGGGGGCGAGCGCGCTGTGCAGGCCAAGCTGCGGGGGGCGCACGCGCGAGGGTGTCGGCGTGCCCGTCGGGGGCCCCCCGAGGGCCGTGGGACCCGCGGCTGGCAGGGAGCGCTGCTCGGGGGCCGAGGCCGGGGCCGGGCGCGTGGGTAGCGGCGTCCACGGGGTCGAGTGCCCGAGGCGAGTGCGGGGTGGTGCGTGCGGGCCGGCCGGTGGCCGGTGGCCTCACTGGGAGTCCCACACGGAGGGGTCGACGGGCGTGCCGGGGGCGTACGCAGCGTGCAGGTCGGGCAGCAGCGGGCGTACGTGCAGGGCGTCGGCGTGCCCGATGAGGACCTCACTGAGGACCGAGGGGTTGGCGGCAAGCAGTATGCGATGCCCGGGGGGGGTGGCGGCGAGGAGCGGGAGGATGTCCGCGGCCCGCGACGTGGGGGTGAACACGACGTGGGCCGGGTGCGGCCCCGGGAGCGGTGCCGGGGGGAGCGGGACCACAGGACGGCGGTCTACTGTGAGGCGCCAAGTGGCGCAATGGCGGAGGAGCCAGACTAGGGCGATGCTGTGGCGCAGTGTGTGGGGCTGGGCGCTGGGCGGCGCGGGGACGTGCGGCGGGAGGGGGGGGGGCGGGGCGGTGACGTGGGAGGGGGCACGGCGGAGGAGTGACGCCAGCGACGTGTGTGTCGTGCTGAGGGTGGAGAGGAGCTCGCGGAGGAGTTCTTCCCGGCCGGCGCTGTCCAGCAGAGGGGGGGCGCCGTGGGGGGAGGAGGAGTGCCACATACCAAGCAGGCTGAACCCCAACTGCGTCGGGGGGCCGGGTCGCGGGGCGGCTGGGAGGCGCTCGGAGAGGTACACTGCGGTGGTGGCCGTGCGGAGCTCGAAAGGGGTGACGAGGCGGGGGGAGTGGCCGGCAGTGGCTGCCAGGATGGGCGGGTGCGTGAACAGGTGCCACGCGAGGAGTAACTGCAGGGCGTAGTGGGGGGGGCAGTGGTGCTGGAGGTGGGCGGCGGAGTCCGGGTAGGGGCGGTGACAGAAGGGGCACGTCACGCCTCCGTAGCCGGGGGGGTGGTCCTGGGAGTGCAGTAGCCGGAGGTGCATGATGCGGTGGAGGGCCAGTGCCGGGATCTCGGCGCGTTCATACGCGAGGCGGAGTAGGTGGGAGGTCCAGCCTGGGGGCAGGGGCCGGAGGTGCAGTGCGTGGGTGCGGGCGCTGGTGGCCGCATACGCTGCCTCTGCGGCGCGTGTGGGGTTAAGGAAGATTGCGCCCTCATGGAGCGCCACGATGCGGCCGTGGAAGAGTGTGGACCAGGGGAGGGTCCACGGGGAGGCGGTGCGGAGTCCGCGGCGGGCTAGGCTGTCAGCTTCGGCGTTGAGGGTGGCGAGGTGGCTGGCGGAGCCTCAGTCGTGCTGTGCGGGGAGCCAGGCCTCGTGCATGCGGAAGGAGGCGGAGAGGAGGGCAGCCCGGTATGGGATGGAGAGGGCGGAGGAGGGGGGCGGGCCGCGGGTGAGGTCTCAGCGCTGGGAGGCGGTGGAGTCCGAGGCGAAGAGGGCTGCGCCGGACCAGCCGCGGAGGGTGAACATGGCGGCTATCTTCGCGATCCACTCCGCGTCGGTGGAGTGGCCGGCAAGGGCGTGCAGGCCGAGCCAGCCGCGGTAGAGAGTGCCGTGGCGGGGGTGCAAGAGGAGGAAGCCGGCGCCGTGGCGGGAGCCCTCTTGGCTGCCGTCGCATGCGACTACGACATAGGGGAGGGAGCGGAGGGGGGCCAGCGAGCCGGTGTGGTGCTGCGGGGCGGGGCGTACTCGGGGGGGGGGGAGGAGGTGGACGGTGATGTCGAGGGGAGCGAGTGCCTGCGCCAGGGCGGGGCCTTCGGTGAGCCAGGGGGTGGGGCGGCGTGGGGAGACGAGGGACGCCGTGGCGGCTACCGCGAGGGTGTTGGGGCCCCAAGAGGCGCGGAGGTAAGTGCGGAGGAGGTTGAGGGGGGCCCTGTACGCCAGGAGGGGGGCGCCGGGACCGCCCTGTTGGAGGGGGAGGTGGAGGAAGGCCGAGTGAGCCCAGGGGGGCAGACGGAAGGCGTGGCGGTATGCATTGTTGATGGCGACCTGATGGGGGCGGAGGGAGGGGGGGGGGATGAGTACGCCCGAGGTGACGTAGTCGAGGGGGGAGAGGCCAAAGACGTGCAGGGAGCGGAGCTGGAGTATGGGGCAGGCCTCGCGGTTGTGGCCTGCCTTGCGCGCCCGGTCGAGGGACGCGCGGGTCTTGTTGATGACGCGGAGGAGGGGGAGCTCGGGGAGGATGGGGATGCCGACGACTTCCGGGGGGGCGGTGGTGGTGGTGCCGGTGTGCTGCGGGACGTCGGCTGTGACGAGGGTGGGCCGGCCCGGGCGGGAGTCGATGAGGGAGAACTCCTGCTTGTCGGGGTGTATGATGCGGCCGGCGCGGCGTGAGCACTCGCGGCAGTCAGTGGCCATGGCTGCCACGTCCGTGAGGGAGGGGGTGATGAAGCGGCGGTCATCGCTGTACGAGAGGTGGGTGGCGGGGAGGGATGCTGAGTGGCCGGGGACGGTGAGGGGGAGGGTGATGGAAGTGTTGGGGCGCATGGCCCTGGTGATGACCAGGCTGGGGGCCTGGTAGTGGAGTTGGGCGAACCCGTCGCCCTGGTTGCCCCCTTCCTCGGTGCCGAAGGGGTGGGCGAACCCTTCGCGGGTGGCCACGCGGATGACCAGGCGGCTGTAGAAGCCGTCCGCCCAGGGGCCAAAGTCCCACGTGGCGCGGAGGCGGGAGCAGAGGCGGGAGTTGTCCTGGCGCAGTACCCTGAGGTACGCGTCAGACTCGTCCCAGTCGCAGATGGCGCAGGTGCCGTGGGTGGAGAGGGCTGTGTAGGCGGCGGCGCGGGCTACGAGGGCGAGGCCGAGGGCGGAGTGGCCTGGGCGGTAGGCGAAGGAGGCGGGGGTGTAGGTGGAGGTGAGCTCGAGATCGGCGGCTAGGCGGGTCGTGGCGATGCCGGACGCTGCGCCGGAGACGCCCGACTCCACGTCGACGGGGCGGAAGGAGCGTGTGAGGTGCCGGGGGAGTGGCTTGGCGGGCTTCCCCTTGTAGAGGCCGTAGCGGACGGTCTCGTTGGAGACGCCCGGGGTGCCGGATTCGAGCTGGAGGAGGAGGTGCAGCAATCCGAGGTGGACGCCTCCGCCGCTGCGGAAGAGCGCTGCGCGCGCCACGTTGTCAGTGGTCACGGCGAGGGAGCGCTTGCCCATGCGGCGGTGGGCGAGGGAGGCCGTGGTGATGAGGGGGGCGGACTGGCGGGTGAGGGCGTACGCCCGGAGGGAGGCGGGGGATTCTGGTCGGGCGTTCGCGCGGAGGGCGTCGCGGAGTAGGGGGAGAGTGAGGTCGGTGGGCGGGTGCAGGAGGGGGGGCCAGGGGTCCGGGGTGCAGCGGGCGGCGAAGAAGGCGTGATCCACGGAGACGTGCCGGTTGGCCGTCTGGGACCGGGACTGTGCCGTGACCTCGGCGAGCCGTTCCTCGCGGGTCGCGAGGGTGGCCCATGGGTGGGGGAGGATGCCGTGGAACGGTTCCAGCGCAGGGGAGGGCAGCCGGAGGACTGTGCGAGTGGCGGAAGTGATGGAGGGGGAGGAGAGGACTGCAGCGCGAGAGACGTAGCCGCGGGCGGCCGATGCCTCCCGGAGGGCAAAGGACTGGGCGGCGAGGTCTTGCGTAGAGAGGGGAAAGGTGAACCGGGCCAGGGACCGTAGTATTGTGGGGGTGTCAAGGGGGGTGCGGGAGCAGCTGGTGCGCGAGGGAGTGGTGGGCGGCGATGTAGTGGTCGGGGAGGGAGGGGGTAAGGGAGAGCCAGCCCCACGACAGGTCTAGGGCGGCTGAGAGGGAGTCCATGTCCTCGACAGTCGCCAGGCGCCATCGGAACAGACGCCACGAGTGGGCGTCGCAGGAGCGGTGGTGCAGGGTGACCTGCGCCAGCACCATGGCGTGTGAGGTGTGGCAGGGGAGGACGTGGTGAGTGTGGGAGGCGATGGGACCGGTGGCAAAGATGTGGTCGATGGCGGTGGAACGGGGGGAGCCGTGGCGGGTGGTGAAGTTGGTGGGAGTGGCTGGGGGGACCAGGCAGTGCCAGGCTGAGAGCGGGCCTAGGGCCCCGAGTGCGGAGGCCAGGGGGGTGCCTGGGGCTCCCGTGCTGTTGAGGTCGCCCAGGAGGACGCATAGGTCGGGCCGTACGCGGGAGCGGAGGTGGTTCATGAGCTTGACCTCGGAAACCCACTCGGAGTACGAGAGGCGTGGGGGGAGGTGGGCGTTGAACAGGAGGGCCCGGCCCCC
Source organism: Eutreptiella sp. 'Long Island Sound 2002' (assembly GCA_964036045.1). Lineage (NCBI taxonomy): Eukaryota > Euglenozoa > Euglenophyceae > Eutreptiales > Eutreptiaceae > Eutreptiella > Eutreptiella sp. 'Long Island Sound 2002'. The sequence goes on along the minus strand of OZ038379.1, from coordinate 109,665,511 downwards.
TAGCGAGAGGGGGACCGCGGAGGCAATCCAGTGCTGGCCGTCGTAGACGAGGTCGGCGGGTTGGGAGGGGGCGCGGAGGGACCGGAGCCAGGCCGTGCGGAGGCCTGAGCCCTGGCCGGAAGCGGTGCTGTAGTGGGCCTCGTACCTCGGTGGGAGGGCGGGGCGGGCCGAGGCTAAGTCCCAGAGTTCCTGCTCGGCGACCACGTCGGGGGACAGGGCCTCGAGCCAGGTGCGGGCGAGGGAGACTTGGCCGGCGATGCCGCCCCAGTTGTGTGTGAGAAAGGTGAGGGCTGTGTCGCGGAGGGGGGTGGACGCCTGGTCACGGGGGTCGGGGAGGGAGAGGACGAAGGCGGGGGTCGGCTGGAGGAGGCGGTCGGGGGGGGGGGGCGCAGGGGGCGGCCCAGGGGATGGCGGAGACGGGGACAGCCCCGGGCAGTAGCATGCCTTGGAAGCCGACCACACAGCGGGCGGCGATGTCGCGAGTGCACACAGGCGGGGCCTTGTGGGGGGAGGTGCAGAAGAAGTGAGGCCAGTGGTCGGTTGGCGACGTGGGGAGGTCGACGAAGGCGGTGTGAGGCGTGGGGCGTCCACAGTCGGGGCAAGCGGAGGAGGTGACGAGCGGGGCGTCGGGGAGGGCGGGGTGTAGTGCCCACGCTGAGGTCGGGCCTGACGAGCGAGTGTACGCTGGGGACGGGGGGAGGGGGGTTGTAGGCAAGTGGGCGGTGTCCCAGAAGGCGGTCCACTTGGCGTCCACGTGCAGGGGAGGGGTGATCCAGAAGGAGGGGTCACCGCGCTGGCGGGGGAAGGAGGCGAGCCAACCGCACACCGTGGGGAGGGCGGAGGCGAGGAGCGAGGGGGGTAGCGACGTGGAGACCTGGGCGGCGTGCAGGAGGTCTCGGAGGGGGCCCGGGGGGAGGTCGGCGGCCGGGGGGAGGCCAAGGGGGAGAAGGTCAGCAGAGTGTGCGCACACGGGGCAGCGCGTGAGGGCAGGGCGCCGCAGCGTGCCGCAGTGAAGGCATATACGGGGGGCGGAGGCCGGTGGTGGAGCGGGTGCGCGGGGGGGGGGGGGGGGGGCACGGGCGTGGGACTGGGGACGGGCCTCTGGGGCGGAGAGAAGGTCAGCCCCGGCGCGGTGGGCGTCGAGTGGGCGGGGGAAGTGGGAGGCGAGGAAAGTCGCCCAGGCTAGGGTCGGGAGGTCGGGAGCGCTGGAGGCGGGGAGCGTGTCCGGCAGGGCGAGTCAGTTGTGTCTGCGGGCACTGGGGAACATGGCGCCGCGGACTGCCCTGCCTGACGAGGGGGCCGAGGGTGTTGTGCGGCCATGGTGCCGCGGGGAGCGTCGGGGGGAGGAACGGGGGGGTGACTGCAGGCGGCTGCGTTTGGCGGGGCGGGGCTGAGGGTCGCCCGGGACGGGCGGGCGGTGGGAGGGTGGGGTGTTGAGAGTGGCAGTGGGGGCGTGCCAAGGTTGCCCATCGTCCCGTCTGCCCTGGACCGTAAGGGACCAGCCCTCGTTGTGTTGGATGACGCGCGTGGGCAGCGAGGCGAAGAGGGAGGTGTGCAGGGCGGGGGCGATGTGGGCGAACGCGTGCCCGCGGCGGGCGTCGGCGTCATTGACGTACACGACGGTCTGCAAGTTGTGGGTGAGGGTGACTGCCATGGAGGGGTGCGGGCCTAGGCGGAGGCCTGAGACGCGGACGACGCCGGTGGTGGCTGGCGAGGAGCCGACGGGGGCGAAGGTGGGGACCGAGGAGGCGGGGGTGGCGCCGGTGGCGGTGGGCGCGGGGGCGCCCGGGAGGGGGGGCTGGCCGAGGAGGGGAGGGGCGAAGAGTGGCGCGGGCGGGGCGGCGGCGCCAGGGGCTAGCAGGGAGGGCGCTGGCGGTGCGGAGGAGCCAAGGCGGAACCAGTCCAGGTCCGCCGTGGAGCGGGGGGGGAGGGCAGTTTTGGTGTAGGAGATGAGCTCCTGGAACTGGGCCGGGGTGGAGAGACGGCCACACAGCCGTGCGATGGCTGCGCGGAGGGTGTCGGCGGAGGAGACGTGTTGGAGGTCTTGGTAGGCCTCTATGGGGAAGGAGGGGGCGCTGGCGATGGTGAAGGCCGCCGTCAGCCAGGGAGTGTCGGCATGGGCCTGAGCGGCGGTGATGAGGGGCTGGATGGCCTGGAGGGCAGGCAGGGAGGCCGCGGAGGAGGCGGCGGCCCCGTACCGTTGGGAGACCAGGGTGAGGAGCTTGTTGAGGTGGAGGCGGAGGGTGGGCTTGTGGAGGTCGGGGCAGGAGTGCCAGGCACCCTTGGTGGCGAGCACCAGGCTGGCGGTGGACGTGGAGACCGAGAGGTGCTGCACGGTCCTGGGGGGTAGGTGGCAGTTCTTGCCCATAGCCACAATGCACATGGCCGTGTGGTGGGCGTCGGCCTCGGGGACGGAGGAGAGGCCGTCAAGGAGGGTCAGCGTGTCCTGGGAGCTCGGGGTGGGGCCAGCCTGGAAGAGTGTCTCCCAGTCTGACGGGGGTGGTGCGGCCGGCTGCGGGGGCTGGGGACGGGGCGGAAGCAGGGACAAGGGTTGCGAAGCGTCGGGGGGCGCAGGGGCGGCGGCGGGGGCAGGGGCTCCGGGCCCCGCAGGTGGGTCTTCCGCCTGCGGGTTAGCGCGGCGGGCGGCTGCGGTGATGGCGGTGGAGATGTTGGGGGTGCGAATGGAACCATCATCCTTCCGATGGTTCAACTCGGTGTACCACCGTTGGGCGGACAGGGGGCATGGAGCGGGGACACGGACGTGGGGGCTGGCGGGGTCGAAGACGCAGTTGAGGGGGGGGCAGGCCAGCCGGGAGCCGGTCTGCTGGGCCGCCCGGGTTGCTAGCCAGTGGAGCAGGGCGACCCGGGCGACCTTGGGCTTGATGGCCTCCTCGAAGGCGAGGAGGTCCAGGAGGCGGCGGAAGGGGATGGAGGGGGGGAGGTCGGGGGTGAAGGGGGAAATGTGGGCGAGGGCGGCCGAGGCGAGAGTGGCCTGGTCGAGGGTGGAGGCACGAGCGCCCCAGTCGATGAGGGCGCTCATGCAGGAGGCATAGGGGAGCCACGAGGCATCGTGGTGGGTGGTGAGGAGGGAGATCTCGTTCTCGGTGAGCTGCTCGGTGAAGGCGAACCACCAGAGGAGGGGGCTGGCTTCGATGGGGGAGCCGGCGAGGGGGATGGAGAGGACGTCCACATTTGCCGGCATGTGGCGCGCAGAGGCCAGCAGGCGTGGGGGTTGCTCGGAGTCCAGGGCGATGGACAGGAGGGGCCAGGCGTCGGCCGCCGTCAACTGTTCGCGCTGGAGGTCGGGGGACAGAGCTGAGAATGGGTGAGCCATGGTGCCTGTGGGGAGCGGAGCAAGGGAGGATCCGACACACGGCGTGCTGGGGGGTGGGAGGTCCGTTGCCGGCTGTGGGTGCCAATCATGGCGTGGGGTGGGGGTGGGAGGGGTTGGTCGGGGTGGGCGGGCGGGAGGAAGGGAGAAGCCGAGGCAAGCGCTCAAGGCCCGGAGGCTCCGGCATGCAGAGCGAACAGTGCTACCGGCAGTGGCGCAAATGTAGAAAGGGGGGGGGGGGCGGGTCAGGTGCGGGTGGTGGTCGTCGCTGGGCGTGGGTGGGGGGGGGTTGGGCGGGGTGGGCGGTCCACAGCTGGGCTCTGGGGGTCGGTGGCGTGTGGTGGTGGTGGGTGCGTCCTGCTACCGGTGTCCTACTACGAGGAAGTGATGAGGGTGAAGACTGCTTGGAGACTGAGGCCGGAGAGCCTGGGGCGGGGGAATGGGGCGCTGGCGGCGGGTTATCCGCGGCTGGGATGGCCGGGGTGCCCTGGGGCCCCTTGGGGGCGGAGGCTCCCCACGTCGGCTGGGTGCGAAACCTCGGCCTGTTCTTTCGTCACCGAAGTTCTTAGGATTCGACCCCATGAACTTACCCGCCGCGGGGACTCTGGGCCGGGACGGCCAAGGGGGATGATTATGAAGAGGAAGTGGGGGGCCAGGATGAGCCTGGCGGTTGGCACCTGCCTTCGGCCTGGGGGAGGCCGATGCCCGGGGCTATTACCTCTCCCTCGTGCCCGTGGTGCGGTGGTGGGTGGCGGTGTGGTACCCCCCAACCGGCGACTGTGCCCGGTGCCGTGGGCACAGACCCCAGTTGGGTGCGGGTATGAAGCGCCCGGTCGCCTCGCTCCCCCTGCACAACAGCCCGCCAGGCGCTGCTAGGGCTCTAGCGCCAGCCGTTGTGGGGGGGGGGCGCTCGGGGCAGTGCGGGGCCCCTCCGCTCTCCTGGCGGCCCGCACTGTCCGTATAATGCAACAAGGGGCGGCGCGGGCTCGAACCGCACGCGCGGGCCGCGCCGCCCCAGTCGGGGTGGGGGATAGGGGGGGGACCGGGGGGGGACAGGGGGTCGCGGCCAGTGGAAGGAGGGTGGCGGGGGCTCGAATCGCGCACCGGCGGGCCCCACCACCCTCCAGTCGGGCGTCGCTGCGCCAGGGGTTCTGGGGGCCCCACCCAGGGGCCGTCGGCCCCCCCCTTTCGGTTAGTGTGAGGAGGGAGAGGCAAAGGCCACTCGCGGCCATGACACATGGTGCATAGGGAGGGAGGTATGACTCACGCCACGCCATGATGCATGCAGCAGGGGGAAGGGGGGGCAAGGCCTGGACCCCCATCGCGTATGGGGGGGTCCTCTTGTCAGCCCGGCGGCCGACCGTCGGCGGCTGCGGCAGCTCACCATGGTGGCGTCGTCCATCTGAGAGGTGGAGCGGCGGGCAGGGGTGGTGGGGGGACGTCGAGCACGTGGGGGGGAGGGGGGGTGTGGGTTGGTGGGCGGGCGCGCGCGTGAGGGGGAGGGGGTGAGGTGAGCTCAGCCGCAGAGTGTCACCGGGCGGCTGACCGGGGCAGAGGAGCGGTCGGGACTGGCCAAAGTCGGCCGGGGAGCCCAGGGCGCTCGCGGTGTCGGGGGGCCGCGGTCAGCGGTGGGGCCCGCACCCCGCTCGGCGGGGACGAATTCCGCCGAGCATCATCCACGGGGGCGAATCCTGGCGGAGGCGGGGGGAGCGCCACGCCGTCCCCTCGCGGCCGAACCGGACCGGGACGGGCCCCGCCGGATGGATACCGGGGGGGCGGGCGGGGCTGGGCACCGGGGCTCCGGGGCCCGGGTCCCTGGTGGTTGTGGACCGGCGCGGGGGAGACCGGGCGGGCCCATAGGCTGCGGCTGCTGAGGGGGAGGGCGTGGAAGGGCTTGGCGGGCTCGAGGGCGAACCCCGAGGGGCCCTCGGGGGCTGGGCGAGGGCTCCCGAGGGCGGCCGTTCCTTGAAGGGGGGGGGGGGGGGTTGCTCCCTGCCCGGGGGACGACGGGGGCCCCTCTTGAGCGAGGGGGGGGGAGGGCGTGTATCGCCCGGTGTAGGGCCATGTCGATTCATGGCCGCGCGGCATGGGACTATATCCCCAACCCTCCGCGCCGGAGTCCCTTTTGTTGGGGGGGCTGAGGGGGGGCGGGGGAGGCTGGCGGTTGTGGAGTGCACCCTCCCATGCGGGGGGGGGGGTTGCCGGTGGGAGCTCCGTCCGGCTTGGCCGTGTAAACCCGGTGGCGTCCCCTGGGCTCGTGGGCCCCTTCGAGGAAGAACCCCGGATTCGCCGGGGGGGACTCCGCTATATGTATGTATGTATGTATGTATGTATGTATGTATGTATGTATGTATGTATGTATGTATGTATGTATGTATGTATGTATGTATGTATGTATGTATGTATGTATGTATGTATGTATGTATGTATGTATGTATGTAATCCTTAACCTGTTCCACATCTTCCATGCCTCACAGGGTAAAGGTAGGAGTGTTCAACAATCAACGACATCTGGGTAGAAAGAAGTAGTAGTCAGGGAAAGGGTTCAGGTATAGTTACAATAATAGGGGCTCCTGCTCCTCTCTCCAAGTAGGTAGGATACCATCCATTACGGTTTCTTCTCCTTTTCAGGTTTCGACAGAATACGATGTCGGAGCGAGACTAGGAGTCAGTCGGACGCCTCCCTGCTGGGGGGGCTCAGAGGAGAATCCATCAAGCAGGAGTTCATCTCCCTGGGGTTCCATCATGGGAATATCAGGTGGTCAATGGGGTATTCAACCTGGGGTTCTAACTGGGGGACTTACATGGGGATCAAAAGATCAAAAAGGTGGGGTACAATCAGGGTGGTATCTTGGGATCATACTGGTATTCCACCTGGGATATGATCGGGGATTCGTACTTGGGATCCATCTGGAGCACCCTAAGAACAACAATCCGTGTTCAATCAGGGGTACAAACTGTGAAGTGTCTGGGAATCAGTCACTTCATCATAGTCAGTGAAATAAAACTGCAAAGTCATGGCCTTCGGCCAGGGATCTGCTGTCACGGGGGGCTACCGGTCCTGCCCTGCGATGCAATGCGGGGCAACCGTGACAGCAGGTCTCACAGCCATCACACAACCTGAATAGGAGCAGAGGTGGATGTTCAACCAGACTCATACATCGATTCAAATGGTGGACGGGTTCCCCTCCCAGATGTCCGGGTCTGGGCTTGGGACGGATTTATCACAGGGGTCGCTGGAGGTGGAGACGGCACCAGGGTGACCCCTGCCCCGCCGGCAGACGAAGTACAGCACCGCTGGCCTCCCCCTCTGGGAGCAGCGGTACAACAATGTCGGTTTTTTTTTTGTAGCAACATGTCCGCCACACAATGTCGGACTCTGCAGATGAATCTCAGTTATGTTACCCCCTCCTCCCCTCTCACCCATAGGATCACGGGACTCCTCCTCCCTTACTGCTCATTTTGCATCCACAGAGGACTGGGGCTCCAGAGTGTCAGTTCCATCACGATAGAGGTCCCCCTGTCATGGGGGGACCCGGAGACTTAGACCATGTGTAGGCAGAAATGTCCCCTTAACCCCCCACACGCTCTTGACCTCTTCCCCGAGTGAGTATCTAACAATTTTTTTTTTATTTTCTGGGGGCCGTAGGCAGCGCCGCTTTGAAAAATTTTCGTTTTTATTTTCATCTGGGACCATTATTTCTGAGTTAAAGTGTGCTGCCTGTAGGCTGGGTGCCCGGGTAGCCAGGGTTCAGTTTCAGCCCTATAGGGGGGGGAAGAGAGGACACCTGGGCAACCAAGAGGTCTGAAAGAGCGTCGTGGGTTCTAAAAATAAAAAGCTGTAAGATCCTCTCTGCCCTCCCCGCCAGGGCAACCCCCTCCTTGCCTGCCCCCAAGCTTCGGCTTCCACACATTTGACTGTGACAGGTCAGGGAGTAGATAACAACTCGGAAAATTTTATTTTTTCTGCGAGCTGCTGCCCCTGTTGCAGACACTGGGAACAGTTACCAGATTCCTTCTGGTTTCTCATGCGGTGATGAAATAGACAGCGTCAGCCAGAAAAGTGTGTCAGCAGTCAAGGGCACGGGTTGTCACTGTGTTTGGTTTTTCATTTGCGCGACTGCCTGATGCGGTTCTTCACACCCTTCAGGAGCCTACGGGCCTATAGCGCTTGGTTTCTCCTCACTTTCATTGTTGGTCGTCAGTTGTCTGCGTCCGCCGTTGGGCTGTTGGGAGGGCAAGGTATGGAGGTATGGGACACGAATCAGGAAAGGAGGTAACTAGGAAGTGAGGGCCGTGTGTGATTGAATCATGGTCAAGCCGTTACCATTCTGATTTGTCGTGACGTGCAGATAGTGAGTATCGACGTCTGAGAATGACAAAAGCTGACATCACTCGCAGGGTAATTCCACCCGACAATGACAGCATCTATGACGCGCAGATAGTGAGTATCGGCGTCTGTGGGAAGTGTGGGGTATGCCAAACAGAGCGAAACTGCCTGAGGCCCAGGGGCATGCAGATAGTGAGTATCGGTGCCTGTACCAGTCCCACAGAGGTAATCTTTTTGGTTTTCTCTCCACTCCACATGTTCAGCCCCATGACAACTATTTCTGTGGAGTTTGGTCACATTCAAAAAGGGGGTACCCTTACAAAACTGCGATGGCTACCCTCTCATGGGGACCCAGTAGAAGAACCGTCGGGCCTATGGGTTCAACCAGACAGCGTCAGGGCCAGGATCATGACAATGTGTATTCTGGCCGGGTCCATTGACAGCACTGTGTTGGATGAGGTCCTCAAACTGCGTCCCGATATCGAGACTAATACCTGGAGTTCCCTGGTGGGCAAATTACCGGATGGTACTGAGAAGGACATCTGCCGCCAGGTTGTCAAATCCAAGAGAGTACCGGAAAGCTTCTCAAACATCTCCTCAAAATACTCCCTTTTGGATGCCATGCTGGCCACCATTGCAGAAGTCTCAGACAGACCCATGCTTACCGAATGGAGCACTGCACGTCTCAATGCCAAGTCCGAACTTCGCTCTATCTGGTCAGCCTTTTACAAGGAAATTTTTAGTGAATCCGACGCTCTCTCAGAAGCTCCAGATCAACCCACAGACGTAGTCCCACAGGAACAGGGTTCGGAGTCCGCTGATGTCTTGGGTGCCATCTCCCTCGTCAACACCGTTGATGATCTTTCGAACAATGAGGAAGAGAAACTTCAGTCCTTGGTTGCTGAGATGTACAGTGAGGATGTTCCTGTTGAAGTTTTGCTGCTGGCAGCCTCGGGGATCAGGAGTAATATTTTGTTGAGGTTGAAGTCAGCCACACCGGTTGAGGGCAGGTTCTCGAAGGGTGTCATGGTAGCGTTGCTCAAGTGGATGCGTCCTCTTAGGCAGGCAGAAGAGGAAGGGCATCGCCTGCAGGCCAAACTAGCTGCAGAGGCCAATAGAAAACGCAACGTTATTTCCAGTCCTTCTTCGGGTGCAGATGCGTCCAAGCCCTCTCCGTCCAAGCCAAAAAACTCCAAGAAACCGCGGGTAGAGGGAGTAGTCAGGGCACTAACGCTGGATGAAACGGCTTCCACTGCACAGGGCAGTAACTCCGCTGAGCCACGACAGGCTAATGCCTTCATCTCTGATGATGTTTCACCGCCGGTGCAACAATGGCAAGCAGGGTCTGGGCTCGACAAAGTTATTGTTGAGAAGTCGCAGTCCACCACGGATCGTTTGAAACCTATTCTGCTCACTGGGTTTGAACATACTGATGCCCTTGACTCCTTTTTGGGTTGTGAAGCTGCCTTGGTCAGTTGTCTCTCGACTACAGAGTTTATCGGGACATGCTGTCCCAGCTTGGTGAGGTTGTCATGTTTGTTCCGTCCAGCAGGCTAGATCCTATCCTGGGCGGTAAGTACCGCGACAGCTTGCGCATCAGAGCATCCAGGGACCCATTGGGCCGCTCAGACCTCATTGAGGTGAAGGAATTACAACTGGTTGAAGGACTGCGAAAAGTTGGCTCTCATATTCCTAAGCCTGCGCCTGCCAAAGAGGCTCCTGTGAGTACACCTGTTTCAGGTTTGTTTCTCTCGCCATCTAAAATGCAATTGCCGGTGTGGTGTCTGTTTCCGCCCTTCTCCCCCTCTTATTCCATTCATGTCCATGTGGGGTTGGGGCTTTCAACGAGAGTTAGGGGGGATCATTAGATTCCACTCTCCCCCGCCTGGAATGCCTGATGCACTCAGGGAGGTTGTGTGTGCTCACGCCATCTGGGGTCTGTCCAAAGTTTACGATGCCGCAGTAAAATCCACCGTGATAGGAGAGGATGACGACTCGCCGGAACACTGGGTCTCGGCTAAGGAGTGTGTAGAACTAGCAGTGAAACACAGAGATCATAGGTTCTACGACGTGCCTGAATGGGCGGCTGAGGAGTTTTCAAAACGCAAAACGCTTACCAAGGTCAACAAAGTGCGTAAGAAGCTAAAAACGGGGGACTACTCTACAGTGTCCTCAATTGCCCTAGGCCTTGACGCATCGTTTGGTCGGTTGGCCAGTGACGGGGTTCCCCCTCCCACTGTTGAGTGCAGTGATGCTGAACACCATCGGGTTTTGATATGTGGTGAACGAAAAGTGTCAGTTTGCCGCATCATGAGTCCTCAATGGACAGGCTTAACTAAGAAGGTAGAAACGGTGGGGTCCAGACACGTGGCTTTGCTCGGTGTTCCCTCATCACCTGCGGATGCTACCCTCGTAAGGTCAGCAACCATGGCGTGTGGCGATACTAAATTTCACATGTGTACCAATGCAGTTGTTTTGGGCAGGATGGGCCTGTTGGCGGCCCCAGTCCCTGTGAATTTTGTTGAACCGGAGTGTGTTCTTCCCCTTTGGGTGGTGGTCATTTCTTTACAATGGGGACGACAGCACCAAGTGCTAGTCAAGTCAGGAAAGGCAGTGGCAAGACACCGCAAAGAGATTGTGGATGACACTGCTGGGTGGTGGCAAGATGTCTGCAGAGTGATTGAGTGGGATCCTCTGTCTTGGGGATGGCGGACAGAAAAAGTTCTGTGTCGATGCGTCCCGCAGGAAAGTGTCCTGATGTTACATGTCTGGCTCAATTGGACCCCCCCTCAGTGGTCGTTGTAGTACTATGAAGTGCAAGCGTGGAGCTCCATTTCTATTCCTGAGTCTGCCACCCCTGTTGCCTTGCCATGGGGCTGCCTGTCTGCTAATGTTCAAGGGTTAAATAGGTCAGTTGAAATACGCAGGACCAAGTGGGATGAAGTGGTTGAGATGTGTGTCACCTCAGATGCCAGGGTGCTGTTCATTCAAGAAACCTGGGGCTCTGTGAAAAAGCTAGACAGGCGACACATTGATGGCTTTTGGCATCGCTCCTCTGCTCACTGCGATGTTGGTAAAGGCCTAGAAGTCTGGGTTTTGTGATCCTGGGGACAGTTCAAAACTGTTCTTCTGGATACTGACCACTCTTTTCTTGTGGTGGTCCACAATGCCTGGGGTTTGGGGGTCCTGGGTAGCGTACACATGGCACAGAGGTCTGACGAACTGTTATACAATCAACAGTTGGTGCATCTGGTTTTCGGTCTCCAACAGCTACCAGTGTCGTGGCTCATCGTTGGGGGTGACTGAAATAGGGACATCCGCACGCATAAATTGTCAGTTGCCCTTCTTAAGTTTCTGGGTGCCCGAGTTGCGTTCATGCAGGGGAGGGTTCATCTTCCCAAGGACTTTTGCATTATAAAAGGAGTCTCGGGGCAGTCCTGCGGTATGTGGCTGAGAGAGGTTGGCGACCAGCCAGTTGTTTGGATTCAAGGGTGTCAGACAGCAAAGGCAGGAGCCACAGGATCTTTGATGCACCCAGTTGAACCTCGCAATTGGGACCATGACAGCAGACTGATTTTTTCCAATCTCATGGAAGCCATGAGTCTCCGCATCAGTGATGCGTCTAGTTGGCTACAGGCCTATAGAGAGTGTATCTCAGTCGTCAACCGTGTGGTGAGTAGTCCTAAATCTGAAGAGGTCCACTCGGAGCTGAAATCAGTAGTTGCGTCTCTCAAGGCCATTGCGGGCGGCCAGGGCTGGAGAGTGCAGCGCTCCCTAGAATTCAGATTGTCCTCCAAATACTGGTCTACGGCGATTAGTGACTGGAAAGCTGTGTCAGGAACAGGTCTCACGGGGCGAACCATGAAGGTGCAGTCGTTGCAAGCAGCAAACCCGTTCATTGCGTTACATCAGGTAACGGACACATCCTCTCAATCTCTGGTGACGGGTAGGGACATCCTACAGGTGTTGCCCAGGGAGTGTGTCCTGAAATACCCTGTGCGTTCCACTATTGTTCCTCCTCAGTGCGTTCCGTGTGTCATGCGCCACAGGTATGTGCTGCACCTCACCCCTGTTGCAATTGAGGCCCGTAGGTACGTGAATCTCTCACAAGTGATGCAGGTCTCAGTAGAGTCCCTGTTGCGTATCCGGCACAAACTGACCAGTGCGACGGCAGGGGTTGATGGTTTTATACCAAATCTAGTGAAATGGATGGGGATGGCGTCCCTCTTCAGAGTGACTCAGATACTCAGACTTCCCTTTGATCAGTGGCCTTTGGAGGTCTTCTCGGCTCTACACCTTACACTAAAAAAATCTGCGGGTGACAATGTCAATGTCAATTCCAGGCCTATTAAACTTCTCTCAGCCCTATTTCGCATACAGGCTAAACTGTATGCCCCTTTGATTCAGCTGGCCACAGCACCAAATGAGTCTGGGTGTAGACGGTATGCAGGGTTTAAAGGGTCTTCCGCAAATGCCCTGCGCCGCATGCTACACACAGTGATCACCCAATCCCTGGCGGTGCGAGGCGATGTTACGACGATGTTTTTGGATTTCTCTGGTGCCTTTGATGAAATCAACAGGCAAGCCATTCTGAGGGTTGCTGATATGTATCCGTTTTTACGTGGAGTTCTGCATGAAGTGGTTCATCACTACATGTCCTTTAGGCAATACGTGGCTTCTGCCCTGGGCCTATCAGAGTCGTAGAGTCAAGTGGAGGGTGTCCTTCAAGGGGGGGGTTTAGATCCACTTTTTTACATACTTGCGGTTAATTTGATACATCTTGCCATGCGTCAACTGGGGGTTGGGCTTCCGGTATGTGTTCCTCCCTCGGTAGAAATGATTGCTTCTTTGGGCTATGTAGACAACACAGTGGGGTTTTCTAGCATAGACGACAGACAGCGAGTGGCCGACCACCTTTGAGTTATTATTGACTGCGTCGGACAACGCAACAATAGCTCCAAAATGAACGTTCAAGTACTTCAGGTCGAGCAAGGCTCAGTCTGCAGTGTCAGCAAATCGGTCGTCTGGGACGACAAGCCAGTGTGGTCCACCAGTAGACACCAACACATAAAATTCCTGGGGGGAAACGCTAATATTTTAGGAGGGTTCCCTACCATCAAAAAAGTCATTACAAGGTGGTCTCGAACGGTCATCAGCAGGCTGCGAGGGTGGCCCGTGTCTGTGGGTGTGGCACACACTGTGATAGAAGGGCTTGTAGTCAACAGGCTTGTGTTTCACTGCTGTGTGAATGTGCCAACGGACGTGCAAATCAGTTCAGTGACAAGGTCCATATGCAGGGTGTACAGACTGGTCTTTGGGTTGGCTCCCAATACTCCACGTGCCTGCATAGTTTCCATTCTAGGAAGAGCTGCCCCAGATCATGTCCTTTGGGTCACCGTCATCAATGAACTGTTTAAGTCTCTAAATGGGCCCAACGCCCTGCTGGCCCAATCTGCGTGGGCACACTGGTCGAACCCGTGTCTACATCGCTTTGACAGCGACTCTCAGCGCATTTAGTCCAGGCTCCAAAGCTTGGGCATTCAGTTTCGCAAACTCGGGTCAGGTCAAGGGGCTAAGTGGTGTGTGAAACCGCCTCGGGGGGGTGCTTTTCCTACGATTTTGTATGTTTTTGGTGATGCAAGCCTCAAGGATTGCTGGGGGGGAGCGGCAAAAGTTGTGGACAGTCAGGGCCATGTGTGGCTGGAGTACAGTGTCTCCCTCTCTGCTATTGGTCTCAGCACCAAGTTGGTAGAAGCCTCTGTTGTTGTCTCTGCTGTTGTTGCCATTGCCGAATTCGTCTCCTCCCACGGCGTGTGCTTAGAAGAAATCTGGGTGTGGTCTGACTGTTTGTCAACTGTGCAGTCTCTGCAGTCCAGAGACATGGCGGACAAAACTGCATCAATCATGGACAGGGTTGTCGCACACTTTGTCTTGACGCATCTTCCGGTTCAGATGGGTTGGGTGCCAGCACAGCACGATACGGAACTTGATGACTGGATGTCATCGTTCAACTCTAAAATGGACTCTGAAGCGAAAGCTGGTGTGCGCGGTGAGCGTCAGGAGGTCTCAGTTCTTGATGTGTG